>OX104115.1:28454259-28744341 GCA_944474755.1 Limnoperna fortunei | reverse complement strand
GATGCGTTTTACACATTGTACGTTTTTTACTTACTTCAGACTGATCTGTGGTGCTCTATCACTAGATATATAGATTGTATTTGCATTAGATATATTTGTCGTTCATATAACGCAATGTATGCTCTATACAAACATCACACTGACGTGTGTTGCGTTTTATACAATGCACGGATTGTACTTGCAGTAGATATACTTGTGTTGCGTAAAACTCAATATCTTCTGTATACAAGCACTATTCTGACATGTTGTGTGTTTGTACAATATACGTTTTGTTTATTTTTTTAAATGATGTTTAACGCCATTGTCAGGAATTTGTCAACTATGACATGGCGTTCAGATTTTATTGGGGAGGAAGCCGGAGTACCCGCAGAAAACAGAATGGAGTCGAGTACACCCTGCCCGCGGTGAGACACGAACCCGCAACCTTAGTGCATGTACTTACATCATACTGACCTGTTGTTCTATACAACGCAATGTATAGATTCATACAAATATCATACTGACATGTGATGCGTTTACACATTGTACGTTTTGTACTTACTTCAGACTGATCTGTGGTGCTCTGAAACTAAATATATAGATTGTACTTGCATAAGATATACTTGTCGTTTTATATAACGCAATGTATGCTCTAAAGAAACATCATACTGATATGTGGTGAGTTTTACACAATGCATGGATTGTTCTTGCATAAGATATACTTGTCGTTTTATACAACGCAATGCATGCTCTATACAAACATCATACTGATATGTGGTGAGTTTTAAACAATGCATGGATTGTACTTGCATTAGATATACTTGTGGTTCATATAACACAATGTCTACTCTATACAAACATCACACTGACATGTGGTACGTTTTATACAATGCACGGGTTGTGCTTGCAGTAGATATACTAGTGTTGAGTAAAACTCAATATCTGCTGTATACAAGCACTATACTGACATGTTGTGTGTTTGCATAATATACGTTTTGTTTATTTGTTTGAATGATGTTTAACGCCAGTATCAGGAATTTGTCCACTATGTCATGGCATTCAGATTTTTTGGGGGAAGAAGGCGGAGTACCCGGAGAAAACAGCCGACCTTCGGTAGGAAAACTGACAATCCTTGTCAATTAAGATTGGAGTCAAGCACACCCTGCCCGCGGTGAGACACGAACCCGCAACCTTAGTGCATGTACGTTTTGTACTTACATCATTCTGACCTGTTGTTCTATACAACGCAATGTATAGATTTTACTTGCATCAAATATAATCGTTGGGACCATACTGGGAGGGTTCTCAGTGCTCAACCCACAGAGCAGCCCAGCGCGTCCCCGGTTGGCGAATTGGGGAGACCCTGTCGTTGTGGGGTGGGGTCATAATACGGAAAGCCTGACCGCGGACGGTAGTAGGTATCGTGTTTGGAGAGTGCCACGCTCCTTGCACGGCAAAGACCCCTTTTGTAGAATTCGAAAAAGAGTAGGCTCATTGTAGCCGCTACAAAAGGCTCGTTTAACAACAATGCACGTTTTGAATAATATCGGGATGACCTGTTGTGCTGTACAACGCATCGTATTGATTGTAATTGCATAAGATATACTTGTGGTTCATATAACGCAATGTTTGCTCTATGCAGACATCATGTTAACATGCGGTGTGTTTTACACAATGTATGGATTGTACTTGCATACAATATAATTGTCGGGCCTATAACACAATGTCTACTTTATACAAACATCGTAATAACATGCGGTGCGTTTTACCAAATGCACGTTTTGTATTTACATTAGACTGACTTGTTCTGCTGTTTAACGTAATGTCTGTCTACGACTTGCATTAACTATACATGTGGTGCTATTAAACAATAGCTGCTTCATACAAATATCATACTGACATATGATGCGTTTTGCACATTGTACGTTTTCTACTTACTTCAGACTGATCTGTGGTGCTCTATCACTAGATATATAGATTGTATTTGCATTAGATATAATTGTCGTTCATATAACGCAATGTATGCTCAATACAAACATCACACTGACGTGTGTTGCGTTTTATACAATGCATGGATTGTGCTTGCAGTAGATATACTTGTGTTGCGTAAAACTCAATATCTTCTGTATACAAGCACTATACTGACATGTTGTGTGTTTGTACAATATACGTTTTGTTTATTTTTTTAAATGATGTTTAACGCCATTGTCAGGAATTTGTCAACTATGACATGGCGTTCAGATTTTATTGGGGAGGAAGCCGGAGTACCCGCGGAAAACAGAATGGATTCGAGTACACCCTGCCCGCGGTGGGACACGAACCCGCAACCTTAGTGCATGTACTTACATCATACTGACCTGTTGTTCTATACAACGCAATGTATAGATTCATACAAATATCATACTGACATGTGATGCGTTTACACATTGTACGTTTTGTACTTACTTCAGACTGATCTGTGGTGCTCTAAAACTAAATATATAGATTGTACTTGCATAAGATATACTTGTCGTTTTATATTACGCAATGTATGCTCTAAACAAACATCATACTGATATGTGGTGAGTTTTACACAATGCATGGATTGTACTTGCATAAGATATACTTGTCGTTTTATATAACGCAATGCATGCTCTATACAAACATCATACTGATATGAGGTGAGTTTTAAACAATGCATGGATTGTACTTGCATTAGATATACTTGTGGTTCATATAACACAATGTCTACTCTATACAAACATCACACTGACATGTGGTACGTTTTATACAATGCACGGGTTGTGCTTGCAGTAGATATACTAGTGTTGAGTAAAACTCAATATCTGCTGTATACAAGCACTATACTGACATGTTGTGTGTTTGCATAATATACGTTTTGTTTATTTGTTTGAATGATGTTTAACGCCAGTATCAGGAATTTGTCCACTATGTCATGGCATTCAGATTTTTTGGGGGAAGAAGGCGGAGTACCCGGAGAAAACAGCCGACCTTCGGTAGGAAAACTGACAATCCTTGTCAATTAAGATTGGAGTCAAGCACACCCTGCCCGCGGTGAGACACGAACCCGCAACCTTAGTGCATGTACGTTTTGTACTTACATCATTCTGACCTGTTGTTCTATACAACGCAATGTATAGATTTTACTTGCATCAAATATAATCGTTGGGACCATACTGGGAGGGTTCTCAGTGCTCAACCCACAGAGCAGCCCAGCGCGTCCCCGGTTGGCGCATTGGGGAGACCCTGTCGTTGTGGGGTGGGGTCATAATACGGAAAGCCTGACCCGGACGGTAGTAGGTATCGTGTTTGGCGTGTGTCATGGCGTTCAGATTGTATTGGGGAGGAAGCCGGAGTACCCGGAGAAAACAGCCGACCTTCGGTAGGAAAACTGACAATCCTTGTCAATTAAGATTATAGTCGAGTACACCCTGCCCGCGGTGAGACACGAACCCTCAACCTTAGTGCATGAACGTTTTGTTTTTATATCATACTGACATGTTGTGCTATACAACACAATGTATAGATTTTACTTACATCAAATATAATCGCTGGGACAATACCGGGAGGGTTCTCAGTGCTCGACCCACAGAACAGCCCAGCGCGTCCCCGGTAGGCGAATTGGGGAGACCCTCTCGTTGTGGGTGGGGTTGTTATGTCATAATACGGAAAGCCTGACCGCGGAACGTAGTGGGTAACGTGTTTGGAGAGTGCCGCGCTCCTTGCATGACAAAGACCTTTTTTGTAGACTTCGAAAAAGAGTCTGCTCATTGTAGCCGCTACAAAAGGCTAAGTTCTCCGTCTCTACCCAAAACTCCATACTTTTCCAGTGGCAGTCAAATTGTTTTTCCCGTGACCCATCCCACCCCACTTTCAGTTGATTTATTGTTTGTAAACTTGTTCCCGTCCTGAATAGCCAAAATACTGCTCGCTAAACGTAAAGTATACATCCAATCAATCAATCAATTAATCAAATATAGTCGTGGTGGGTATCAAAAAAGGGGGGTTTTCTACAGACATCATAACGACATCTGGTGCGTTTAACAACAATGTATGTTTTGAATAATATCGGGATGACCTGTTGTGCTGTTCAACGCAACGCATTGATTGTAATTGCATAAGATATACTTGTGGTTCATATAACGCAATGTTTGCTCTATACAGACATTATGTTAGCATGCGGTGCATTTTACACAATGTATGGATTGTACTTGCATAAAATATAATCGTCGGGCCTATAACACAATGTGTCCTTTATACAAAAATCGTACTAACATGCGGTGCGTTTTAACAAATGTACGTTTTGTATTTACATTAGACTGACCTGTTCTGCTGTTTAACGAAATGTATGTCTACGACTTGCATTTAATATACATGTGATGCTATAACACAATAGCTGCTTTATACAAATATCATACTGACATGTGATGCGTTTTACACATTGTACGTTTTGTACTTACTTCAGACTGATCTGTGGTGCTGTTAAACTAAATATATAGATTATACTTGCATTAGATATACTTCATATAACGCAATGTATGCTCTTATACAAACATTATACTGACATGTGGTGAGTTTTACACAATGCATGGATTGTACTTGCATTAGATATACTTGTGGTTCATATAACACAATGTCTGCTCCATACAAACATCACACTGACACGTGGTGCATTTTATACAATGCATGGATTGTGCTTGCATTAGATCAACTATGTCATGGCGTTCAGATTTTATTGGGGAGGAAGCCGGAGTACCCGGATAAAACAGCCGACCTTCGGTAGGAAAACTGACAATCCTTGTCAATTAAGATTGGAATCGAGTACACCCTGCCCGCGGTGAGACACGAACCCGCAACCTTAGTGCATGTACGTTTTGTTCTTACATCATACTGACCTGTTGGTCTATACAATGCAATGTATAAATTTTACTTGCATCAAATATAATCGCTGGGATCATACCGGGAGGGTTCTCAGTGCTCGACCCACAGAACAGCCCAGCGCGTCCCCTATTGGGGAGACCCTCTCGTTGTGGGGTGGGGTGGGGTCATAATACGGAAAGCCTGACCGCGGACCGTAGTAGGTAACGTGTTTGGAGAGTGCCACGCTCCTTGCATGGCAAAGACCCCTTTTGTAGAATTCGAAAAAGAGTAGGCTCATTGTAGATGCTACAAAAGGCTACGTTCTCCGTCTCTAACCAAAACTCCATACTTTTCCATTGGCAGTCAAAATTGTATTTCCCGTGACCCTTCCCACCCCATTTTCAGTTGATTTATTGTTTGTTAACTTGTTCCAGCCCTGAATAGCCGAAATACTGCTCGCTGGACGTAAAGTATGCATCATATCAATCAATCAATCAATCAAATATAATCGTGGTGGGTATAACAAAATGTGTGCTTTATACAGATATCATACCGACATCTGCTGCGTTTAACAACAATGTACGTTTTGAATAATATCGGTATGACCTGTTGTGCTGTACAACGCAACTTATTGATTGTACTTGCATAAGATATACTTGTGGTTCATATAACACAATATTTGCTCTATACAGACATCATATTAACATGCGGTGCGTTTTACACAATGTATGGATTGTACTTGCATACAATATAATTGTCGGGCCTATAACACAATGTCTGTTTTATACTAAATGTACGTTTTGTATTTACATTAGATTGACTTGTTCTGCTGTTTAACGCAATGTCTGTTTACGACTTGTATTAAATATACACGTGGTGCTATAACACAATAGCTGCTTTATACAAATATCATACTGACATGTGATGCGTTTTACACATTGTACGTTTTGTACTTACTTTAGACTGATCTGTGGTGCTGTAAAACTAAATACATAGATTGCACTTGCATTAGATATACATCTGCTTCATATAACGCGATGTCTTCCCTATTGAAACATCATACTGACATGTGTTGTCCGTTTTACACAATGCATGGATTGTGCTTGCATTAGATATATATGTGTTGCGTTAAACTCAATATCTGCTTTATACAAGCATTATACTGACATGTTGTTCGTTTGCACAATATACGTTTTGTTTGAATGATGTTTAACGCCATTGTCAGGAATTTGTCAACTATGTCATGGCGTTCAGATTTTATTGGGAGGAAACCGGAGAACCCGGAGAAAACGGTCGACCTTCGGTAGGGAAAATGGCAATCCTTGGCAATTAAGATTGGAGTCGAGTATACGCTGCCCAGAGTGAGACACGAACCCGCAACCTCAGTGCATGTACCTTTTGTACTTACATCATACTGACCTGTTGTGCTTTACACTGTAAGGCATAGATTTTACTTGCATCAAATATAATCTCGCTGGGACAATATTGGGAAGGTTCTTAGTGCTCGACCCACAGAGCAGCCCAGTGAGTCCACGGGTGGCAAGTAAGGAAGACCCTCTCGTTTGGGGGATTGTTAGGTCATAATACGGAAAGCCTGACCACGGACCGTAGTAAGTAACGTGTTTGGAGAGTGCCACGCTCCTTGCACGACAAAGACCTTTTTGTAGATCTCGAAAAAGAGTAGGCTCATTGCAGCCGCTACAAAAGGCTACGTCCTCCGTCTCTACCCAAAACTCCATACTTTTACAGTGGCAGTTAAAATTGTATTTCCTGTGACCCATCCCACCCCATTTTCAGTTGATTTATTGTTTGTTAACTTGTTCCCGTCCTAAATAGCCGAAATACTGCTCGCTGGACGTAAAGTATACATCCAATCAATCAATCAAATATAATCGTGGTTGGTATAACAAAATGTGTGCTTTATACAGACATCATACCGACATCTGGTTCGTTTAACAACAATGTACGTTTTGAATAATATCGGGATGACGTGTTGTGCTGTACAACGCAATGTATTGATTGCACTTGCATAAGATATACTTGTAGCTCATATAACGGAATGTTTGCTTTATATAGACATTATATTAACATGCGGTGGGTTTTACACAATGTATGGATTGTACTTGCATAAAATATAATCGTCGGGCCTATAACACAATGTCGGCTTCATGCAAACATCGTATTAACATGCGGTGCGTTTTACCAAATGTACGTTTTGTATTTACATTAGACTGACTTGTTCTGCTGTTTAACGCAATGTCTGTCTACGACTTGCATTCAATATACCTGTGGTGGGTATAGTACAATGTCTGCTTTAAACAAATATCATACTGACATATGATGCGTTTTACACATTGTACGTTTTGTACTTACTTCAGACTGACCTGTTGTGCTGTACTACTCAATGTATGAGTTGTACTTGCATTATATATACATGTGGTTCATATAACGCGATGTCTGCTCTATACAAACATCATACTGACGTGTGGTGAGTTTTTTTTACAATGCACGGCTTGTACTTGCATTAGATATAGTTCGTATAACTCAATGTATACCTTATACAAACATCATACTGACTATAGTACACCTTATATACCACAGATATGAAGACAGGGAGGCTATAGTACACCTTTTATTCCAAAAGTCACGTTAGGGTTACATTAGAGGCTATAGTACACCTTATATACCAACGATATCATGGCAGGGTAACATAGGAGGCTATTATACACCTTATATACCAACGATATCATGCCGGGGTTACACAAGAGGCTATTTTACAACTAATAAAACAAAAATTACATGGTGTTGGATATAGTACACCTTTAATGCAAAAGCTATCATTGTGGTGTAACATAGGATGCTAGAGAATGCATTATATACCAAAAGTGCCTGTTTACACCTTATATACAAAAGCCTTCTTGCAAAAAGGTACATGTACGAAATGGCATTAGTGACATTCACGCTGATGAAATGGTTCTGTTCCCTGTCGAATGTTCATAATTGAAGACTTCTTTGTTTTGATCAAGTGCACGACAATGGAAGAAGAACTATGCAGAAACATTAATTTTCAAATCTGACAAAATTCTTATTCCAGTGAGTGTGCACTTAGTTTTCATATATTGTTCTTCATATACTGACGATTAAACAAATCTGTAAAAAAAATCATATTTATTGTTTGTTTTTGTTTGAATGATGTTTGGTGCTTCTTTCGGCAATTTTCAATATTGTGGCGTCCTGTTCAGGAAGCCAGAGTATCCAGATGAAAAAATGACCTAACTCGTCAATTAAAATTGGAGTCGAGTGCACCCTGCCCGCAGTGAGACTGGAACCCACTACCTAAGTATTGACAGACCAAGTGATAAATAAGTAGACTAACTACCTTAACCACTCGGCCACCAAGGCCACCAACTCATATTTTAATGTACATATATTCATTATATATGATTTTTTAAAAACATTAAAAATAAAGGGCAATACCAGACACAATGTATTAAAATAACTTTGACATAGATTACTGCATGCATTAAGAATGCACAGTATTGATGTTCAATATTTGTACATTGTGCATCATAAATATTCTGTCAATTTCTACAATAAACAATTCTTCCAACCTTTAATTAAAATTCATGAAGTGTTTTTGAGATAAAATCCCCCTTGTTTCTCAAACAAAGTCCCGAATTCTATAACAATAAATCAGAAATTTGATAAAATGTATATAGATCATGAGGCTAACATAATTCACAACTATATGCAGTGTAAAGACAATTTGTGATCCCATTCTCAAAATACATTGTGACTTGTGGACAACAGATGGACGGACATTTGTATACCATATTAATAATACGCCCGTCATAAACGAGCGTATAAAAGCACAAAGAAAATCTATGAACCATGCTATGACTTAATTCCAAATGAACAATGATTAAGTTATCCATATATCATTGAATTAAATTTTCATTTATTGTTCAATGTGCGGAAATCATTCTAAAAATATCTTATTACGAGGAAGTAAAAACAAACACCAGTTCTATTTATAAATTATTCTTCCCCAAATATAAAGATAAGAAATAACTAGCTAAGATAAGAGAAAAAAGAAATGAAAAGCACTTAAAATGAGATACAAATTAAGACATGTCAATGTTAAACTACTACAGGAAGCAAGAAGTAACATGTAAAAGAGAAAACCTCTTTTTTACCAAGCAGCAGAAACTCTTTTAACACTAACTAACGATAATGTAGCTCTTTTTTATCTGAACGATAAATGGAAAATCTACTTGTATACCTACAACGACCCCCCCCCCCTTTTAATTTGCACATTTGGTCACAAAACTTTTTTGTTCCCGATGTTTTTTTAAGTTGGGTATAAAGCGTAAATATAATGTTGTTACTGATTTATATTTATAGTTTTCGGTTGTTCCCATTTCTATATCATCTATAATTTGCAGATTTCTGTACACTGAATCATGGAGTCCCCTAATATAATGTCCCTGTTCGAATACCGGGTAACAGGGTACCCAGTCTCAACATACAAATGTACGTTTTAACAAATAATATATGTTAATTATAGTCCATCAAAATTTTATACATGGAAGGTAATTATCTTAACATGCAACTTTACTTACGAAAAATGAATTCAATTTATTGTTTGACCTTTACTGGCTTAGTCACGTGATTCAAGATAATTAAAAACGTATACTTATTGATACTGTTTATCGCCTCGGTGTAATTCTTGTGCAGACAACAATGAATGTCTGTGAAAATCAAGTTCACAAACGATACGTCTATAAGAGAACAAGATCAAAAGCAAGTCATCATCAAGCCTTCCTCCATCTTGTCCGTTGTTCTCGGATGTTTACGCTTACTTTCTTATAAACAAACAACGTAAACTGTCAATTATCATGATACAGCCAATCAGATTTAATTGTAATTTGATAGGTACCCTAAAGAGTTTATATTTTGTGTGAAAAATAAATATCTCAGATATCATTTTTCCTTAAAAATATTTTTGACCAAAAATTTACTGCAAAATTAGAAAAACTCATTCTACATTAAAAAAATTCTTTCCCGTTAAAATATAAACCTAAAATAAGAAACATTTGCGCAAACGCCACAATTTCCACATATTGAATAAATTTTGATTATTTCGAATATAAGGGGGGAAACACTTTGAGATCAGATATCTCGTAAACGACTGAACCAAAAGGGCTGAACCAAAAACAGTTACGAAGATTACACCTGACCCTACTTTCAGTTAACTTGGGTAAGGTCAGCGTTAGTTCTAACCTGTTGAAATAGGCTTCCAAAAACACTTGGGAGAAACGATTTTTTCCCCCAATTTTTTTTTTCTCCCAAGTACACAAAAATTATGTATGTGAATTCACCCAACTGAAGAATCCGCGGGTATATATATATCAGGTAAACTTTCCAAACCTCAATACACGAGTTCATGTATATATGAATTGTACACATTGATTACTAATATATATATCAAAATGAGAAGTAATAATTATGTAGTAACCTTATTTATTTAATAAATATATCATTAAATTTAAAGGAAGATAATTTTAAGTCAGTCTTGTTAACAAAATAATATTATTAAAAGCAAACACTAGTATGCAGCCCCCTCCCCCTAAGCAGATATATAGGTTCCTGTTGGTTTTATCTCTGACAGGGAAATGAACCCTGACCTCTTGTTCAAGACAAGTGTACTATCATTATACTACCAGAGATTTTTTCAGTGAGGAATGCTTCAATGTAAGCTGTGTTATGGTCAAGGGGGAGATAATTGTGAAATTAAATACTTCTAATCAACATTAATACATTTCATGTAAATACAAATTTGTACACATAGCGGTTGATGAAATATCACTTGAAACCTGATACATGTTATGTGCAACATTTTTATTTCTCAATGGAGAGATTATAAAACATGATACAAAAATTTAATGTTAAAATTGAGCAATCATAAGCATATTATTCAGTTAAGAACCAGATTTGATTTAATATATAGTATCCTGTTGTTATAAATATATTTTTGTATGCACACAAACATACAAGAAATAAGTGTGTTTACACAAGTCATTGTCTTTTTCTTTGGTATAGAGATCATTTGCATGAGCATGGTGTCATCCTTATGCTCAACTTGTACATGCTGTGTACCATCTTAATATATATTGCTATATGACAAGACATCAATAGTGTAACTGAAGTTTCTATCATGACAGAACATAAAACAGCATTTTTATTAATGACATGTACTGTCATTATACACTCAAGACAGTGACATAAAGCAAATGCAAATGTAGTGTTATAAAAATCAAACAAGTTTAGATTTTATTTGTATTATGATCAAGGAGGAGATAATCCTGCATATTGAAATGATAATACATGTAATACATGACATAGCAGCAAAATAAAAAATATATATATATATATATCAGGTAAACACAAAAAATACATCAGGTAAACTTTCAAAACCTCAAAACAATCAGTTAATGTAAAAAAGAATTGTACACATTTATTACTAATTTACTAAAGATAACATGTTCTAATGACATGAATGAACAAATTTAATCAAAAAGTGTACAAATCCCACCCATCTAAAGGATAGAAATGTTAATGTTGATTTAATCTTGAACATGAGCCCTGTTTGAAAGACAATGGTACTATCATTATACTATCAGAGATTTGTTCAGTAAGAAATGCTTCAATCCAAGCTGTTTTATGGTCAAGGGGGAGATAATTGAGAAATTAAAGTGATAAACATTATTGATATGAATCCAAACAAACATGATCTTCAAAGCAACATTAAATAATTAATAAAAATAATTTAATTTTCCTGAAAATACTATTGTGTACACAAACATGTAGCGGTTGATGAAATATTGCTGGAGCTGGAGATTTATATCTTTGATGTGCAACATTAAAAATTTTCAGTGAAGTCAAATTGAAAATGCACATAGGGCCAATACAAGTGACCTCAACCCAATACGACTGTCCTTGGACATTATACAGGATTAATATGAAAATACCCATTTTATAACACTATGATATAAAGACATGAATCAAAACCATATTTAAATTATGAAATTAAAATTGATAAATCACATATTCTGACACCACAATAACACTCTGAGCACATATAACTCAGAAATACAAGTTAAGAACTAGATTTGATTCACTATAGTAGCCTGTTGGTATGTTTGTATTTATGTAAGAAATAAGTAAGTGTTTACACAAGTCACTGTCCTCTTTTGCTTTCAAATAGTGTATTGAGATCATTTGCATGTTCAAAATGTACATGTTATGTCCCATCTTAATATAATTTGTTACAGGTTGGGATACAGTATGCGCTTTTAAAATATTAATTGTTATAGTTTGGGATGTAATGCCCTGTTTCAGTCTTCAAAATTAGTACTGGACTGCAGGCCCCTGGCCAGTAAAAATTCTTTGGCCAAGTGAAATTTGGATGAATTTTGTATTGGATATATAATAGGACGAAATCTGAAAATGTTTGATTCAGGCAATCATGGACTTCGATATATTTTAAAGTCCACGAGGCAATTGAATTACAAATCTTAATTTCAAAGACTGCTCTTAATATTAATTGTCATAGGTAATTTGGATACATTTATGCTCAATTTGGTACCCACATTTATTGTAAAAATGTCTTGGTTAACCAGAGGTTAGGTTGGGTAGAATATTGCTTGAACAAATGTTTGGGTGCTTAAAGACTGCATTTTAGAAGTATGAAGTTATTTACAAATAATGCAGATTAGTCTTGAGAATTGTTTTCACATAGATGAGTTATTCAGGGGAATAACAATCACACTTACCAGAAATAATTATATAAATCATTTGAATAAAATCCAAAAATATTGAAAATTAAAGTCATGTTTATATTCCCAAAAGCAAAGTAGGTCAGAAAATGTATATATCTGAGCATGCCCAGTTACGATTCGAGCGAATGAAGATTTAGTGGTGATGTATATAATGACCAATATCCAGTTTGTCATGAATTACTGAAAATTGTACGGACATTTTGGGCTCGTTGGATGCGTCTCAATGTATACTTTCTTTTCGAAGCACTTCCCATCACATATATATGCCATCCTGAAGAAAAAATCGACGAAAACTGTCACTTGCCTTCAACTCTGATTTTATACACATCGCTTATATACGCTGAAATAGGGTACCCCACTTTCCACAATCAAAACTTTGTTATTTGACTTCCGATTGGAAAACTGAAACGATGCATTTAAAGATAAAAGACGGCACTTTCTTACAGTATGCAGCTTTTAACAATATAATCAGTATTTAAAATAAACGAGGCGAATGAAATATGCTGCAGAGTTAGCGGCAAGCGTTAAATTGCCATTAATTCTGGCTTGCCATTAACTCTGTTTTCAGACTACATAAATTGCCGCTAACTCTGGTGATGTATATATATATATATATATATATATATATATATATATATATATATATTGTGATTAATAATTAAACTAATTCAAAATCACTGAGCGAGAGTATATATATATATATATATATATATATATATATATATATATATATATAAATATAATGATATAATATATAATATAATTATGTCCTAATGATCTAATGACTGACATTGATGTAATCTCATCTTACTGCAGATATAAACTCGCTTGAAATTGTGGATATTGTTTCTATTACGATGTTATTAACCCAATAGGAGTCAGAAAACCATTTGGTTTCATCTAGATGGCTGTAAAATGTAAATAGGCCACCAAATATGTTAACGGTATGATGCACACGATGGATTCATAATACCAAACATAAAAAATAAGACAGCTAAAGCACGAGTGTTTGCCTAGCACACGACTGCAAGTACTGTTTTAAAAGTGTACTAAGTCCGAAAAAAACCTGCGACGCCGTTTTTGTTTTAATTCATAGAGCATACGTGTAACATTCTTCCGAAATTTGAATTAATGACTAAAGAGCAATTGAAGCAATAAAGCTTTCATAACGTTATATTTTTTTTAATATCAATATATCTAATTATCTATTGTACTGCATGAAATGTTATATCACATTATTTAGTCACATTATTTAACATGTAACTAAAACTATTACACACTTTACATCTTTTATACATGTCATAATTAGTAGCTGGAAAATGCATTACAATTTGATGCAAAAGAAAGCGTTACGTCGACCAATGTCAGCCAAATACTTACCGATGCACATATCTTCATCACTTCCGTCATTGCAATTTTTAGAACCGTCACAACGGTCGATTTCCTCAAAGCACTGTATGCCGTCCTTACATTTTTTGCTACCAGCAGGACATGTTCGCGCTAAATATTAAAAAACGATTTTTAGAAATGATCAATATGAAAAGAACATTCACAATCCCTATGAGACATGCACAAAAAATGACAAATAGTCTCGCTCAGTGATTTAGAATTTGTTTAATTAATCACAATATATATACATATATATATCTTGTCCTAATGACTGACATTGATGTAATCTCATCTTACTGTAGATATTAACCCACTTGAAATTGTGGATATTGTTTCTACTACGATGTAATGTTTTTGCTCTAATGTAATTCTTAATTTGCAAACGTATGTTTCGTAGAAAAGCTAATATGTGCACATTTTTTAACATACTATGAGTCAGAAAAGCATTTGGTTTCATCTAGATGGCTGTAAAATGTTAATAGGACACCCAATTTATTAACCGTGTGATAAACATAATGGATAACTGATTCATCATCCCAAACATAGAAAATTAGACAGTCAAACCTCGGGTGTTTGACCTGCACAACACAACACGTAGAATGTATTAAAAGTTTATTAAGTCCGAAAATAAACTCTGCAAATACCTGCGGCACAGTTTTTTTTTTAAATTCATAGAACGTACGTGTAACATTCTTCCGAAATGTATCGTAGAATTATTAACGCCTTTTAATTTGACAAGTGAGTGTAAAATAATACAACAAAACAAAATTATTGATTACTGTAGCAAACATGATGGCGTTTATTAATATATAAGTTTTGCATAATAATCGATATGAAATAATTTAAAGGAGACTGAATTTTGATATGACAATCGCCGACATGATCAATATACATTTCAACGAACACCTGACGACCATTTGTGGCAGGAAGAACCAAGCTTGTTATTGGGCCTGGGTTTATCTTCTGATTTACTTTATTGTTGGTTAAAACTGTTGATATCCTTGATTGTATTTGAATTAAGGGCTAAAGAGTCATTGAAGCAATACAGATTTCATAACGTTATATTTCGTAATTTCAATATATAACTTATCGCCTATAATACTGCATCAAATGTAGTATCACAATTTATTAACATATAACGAAACAATTACACACTTTATATCATATATGCATGCTATAATTAGTAGCTTTAAAACTAAATTACTAAAGAGTCATTGAAGAAATAAAGTTTAAGTAACGATATATTTTGTATTTTGCAATATACCTTATCGCCTATAGTACTGCATCAAATGTACTGTCAAAACTGTTTAACATATAACTAAATAAAACAATTTCACACTTTACATCATATATACTTGTCAGAATTAGTAGCTGGAAAACTTGTTACAATTTAATATCAACGAAAGCGTGAAGTCGACCAACGACATACAAAATCTTACCGATGCACATATCTCTATCTTCATCACTTCCGTCATTGCAATTTTTATAACCGTTACAACGGTGGTGGGTTTCCAAAAAGCACTGTATGCCGTCCTTACATTTTGTATTACCATCAAGACATGTTCGCGCTAGATATTAAATAAACGATTTTGAAAAGTACATTCATTATCTCTATAAAACATGCACAAAATGTGATAAGACAATTTATCTAGCACAAGATAAATTATATTTACATCAAGATGTATTTCTTTACCAAATGACTTTATGACTGACCTTGATGTAATCTCATGCTACTACAAATCTAGATTTGCGATTATTAAGCTATATGAAATTGAATATATTGTTTATACTACATTATTATGGTTTGCTATAATCTAATACCTTTTTGCAAATAAGTGTTACATAGAAAAGTGTAAAAATTTTTGCTAATACAAAAGGAGTCAGAAAAGCATTTTACTTCATTAGGATGTGTGTACAGTGCAAATATGAAACGAAAAAAACTCTTAACGTGTGACGCACACAATGGATAACTGAATCATGATATCAAACATAGAAAATTGAAGATTTAAAGTACGGCAGTTGACTGGCACAATACTACAAGTATTATGTAAGACAAATGTATGAGCCAGAAAAATTAACTTTCCAAACACCTAAAGGAACATTCTTTTAAATTCATAGAACACACGTGTAACATTCTTCAGAAACTTATCGAATTATTAACGCTTTTAAATGTGACAAGTGAGGGTAAAATCAAACAACAAAACTAAAATACTGATCAATTAGGAAAGTAGGATGGCGTTGATACATTTATGAGTTTTGCACGAAAAAAAACGATATAAATCAATTAATAGGAGACCGACTTCTTATTTGACCATCGATCTATAAACATTTTAACGACAAACAGATAGCCAGGTTCTCAAACACATTTGTGTGTCAAGAGGAATTGTTGAATTAATTACTACAAAATCATTGAAATATTAACAATTAAAGAACGTTATGATTTGTAATTTTTAAATTACCTATTAAATCGCCTACAATACTGCATCAAATGTACTGTCACCAAGGTCTCACACATTTGTTGCAGAAAGAACGCTTTTTTTATTAGGCCTCGATTTCTCTCTGATTTACGTAATTGTTTGCTAAAACTGTTTTTATCCTTGATTGTATTAATTAATTACTAAAGAGTCATTGAAGAAATAAAGTTTAAGTAACGATATATTTTGTATTTTTCAATATACCTTATCGCCTATTGTACTGCATCAAATGTACTGTCACAACTGATTAACATATAACTAAATAAAACAATTTCACACTTTATATCATATATACATGTCATAATTAGTAGCTGTAAAACTTGTTACAATTTAATATCAACGAAAGCGTGAAGTCGGCCAACGACGTCCAAAATCTTACCGATGCATATATCTCTATCTTCATCACTTCCGTCGTTGCAATCTTTAAAACCGTTACAAATGTCGGTTTCATCTAAGCACTGTATGCTGTCATTACATTTTGTTTGCGAATCAGGACACGTCCGTGCTAGATATTGAATAATCGATTTTGAGAAATAAACAATATAAAAAGAACATCCACAATCTGTATAAGACATGCACAAAAAGTGACAAATAATCTCGCGCTGCAAAAATTATATTTACATCAAGATATATTTCTTTACCAAATGACTTAAGACTGACCTTGATGTAATCTCATGCTACTACAAATTTAGATTTGCGATTATTAAGCTATTTGAAATTGGATATATTTGTTTATACAACATTACTATGGTTTGCTATAATTTAATACCATTTTTGCAAAGTATCACATAGAAAAGTGTGTAGTTTTTTTGCTAATATAACAGGTGTCAGAAAAGCATTTTACTTCATCAGGATGTGTGTACACTGCAAATATGCCACGAAAAAACTACAGTAGAACTTCGATAACTCGAACTCGCTGGGGTCGCCGCAAATAGTTCGAGCTATCGGTAGTTAGAGCCACCGAAGTTGGACAACTTCCGGAAATGTATCTCTTTCGTACCATGACAGTTTTTGTTTTTTCGTCGCCCGTTTCCTACACGCGGAATGGTAGTTTTGGGAACTAACATTCGTTTTAAATGTATGTCGATGTTTATTTCATGAATTTTGACACGAATAAAGTTATTTTAGTTGCAATAATTTGTGAAATTTTAAATTTCGTCGTCCGTTATTACTCACTACCGTTTATTGCGCGAAAACCCGTTTGTGCACGGTATATCTGCCATCGCAGTTAAATTACAGTATTTCTTGCCCCACACGTTTTTTTTAAATTATATTAGATTTAACAATTGTTAATTTAATATCAATTAAACCGCAAATGGTAACAAAAGTCGTAAATGATTTTTAATTCGAATGGTTTCGTTTTGATTTTATAATCCACTTGGTACCGTTAATATTTTTAATTACAAAACAATTTACGTCTATTTGCATGATTAAATCAATCACCAGTCATGACATAATTATTATCTTTTTTGTTTAAATATACATACCTGTACTAATTGTTATGGCTTCTGTTATCAAAGTTCTTTGTACCGAAGTTAATTACTTCGCACCAAGGCTTATAATTATAGTTCGAGTAATTGATGGTGACTTACATGAATTACTATCAAAGGGACATATAAACGAGTTCGAGTTTTCCAGAAATCGGTGTTCGAAAAACCGGGTTTTTTTTAACAAACATATATAGAAATAAATGACAGGACTTTTAAAACAGTTCGAGCTACCGAAGTTTGACTGTATTAACGGTGTGACGCATACAATGTTTAACTGAATCATGACATCAAACATAGAAAATTGAAGATTCAAAGTACGGAGGTTAGACTAGCACAATACTACAAGTATTATGTAAGACAAATGTATTACCCAAACAAATTAACCTTCCAAAAGCCTAAACAGACGTTCTTTTGAATTCATAGAAAACACGTGTAACATTATTCAGAAACTTATCATCGAACTATTTACGCTTTTAAATGTGACAAATGAGGGTAAAATCAAACAACAAAACTAAATTACTGATCAATTAGGAAAGAAGGATGACGTTGATTCATTTATGAGTTTTGCACGAAAAATAAACGATATAAATTAATTTAAAGGAGAGCGATTTCTTATTTGACTATCGATCTATTAACATTTTAACGACAACCAGATAGCCAGGTTCTCAAACACATTTGTGTTGCAAGAAGAATTGTTTGAAATAATTACTTAAAATAGTAACGTTTTGAGAACGTTATAATTTGTAATTTTTAATTAAATTATTAAATCGATTATAATACTCCATCAAATGTACTGTCACAATTTATCAATTGAAAAACTTCTTACAATTTAATTCCCAAAAAAATTGTTAAATCGACCAATAAAAGACAAATGTTTAACGATGCATATATCTGTCTTCATCACTTTTGTCTTTCTAATCTTTATAACGGCACAACGGTTGACTTCACGAAAGCACTATATGACGTCATTGTATTTTGTATTCCCATCACGACATAGATACTAAAAAAATGATTTTTTTCTGTTATGGTGCAACACTTCGTTTTTATTACTCATTAGTACATCGACATCTTTTTCTCTCCCTTAATTGTAACTATCTCTGTAGGTACGTGTAAAGGTGGAAAACACAACCAGAACCTATCCATATTACATGCAGACAGAAAAAAAGATTGCGAAATTGTAATGTGCATACACGAGCATGTATACTCTTTGGACCTAGCAAATATTTTTATTAATAAATCAAAATTCGGTAAGCTCTTTTTTCTGATGTAGAATGCACAAGTCCTTTTGAACTGATAATTTCATGCATCTTCATATTTCACAGCTACCATTTTCTAAATTACATGTTCATGAGTATCATGAAATGTATAGGCAGTTCATTTTTACAGTGCTTACCTTGCGCCTATTTCCAAATTAAAACCTGTCACTATGATATAGCTACAAAATGCAGCAAGATGCATAAACTCTATCCAAACAAACAAACAAACAAACAATGATATTTTTGCAGTGCTTTTCAGATTTTTTTTCACGTTGCAGACTGTTTAATAGTTACATGTAGCTTATGAGGGTTTTCCTGAATGCTACATTTTACCAAATGCATACTATAATAGGGTCAAACAACGATTACAGATAGACATTTTTAAAAGAAGAATAAGACGTTTTTTCTACGTTTTATTGTAACCAATAGAAATAGCCTGTATGCCATCAGATAACAAACAATTATATTTTCGCTGTGCATTTTAGATTTTTTTTCAGGTTTCAGTCTGTTTAATACATATAGTTACATGTAGCTTAAAGGAGATTTACTGACCGCTACATTGTACCAAATGGTTTCTATTATAGGGTCAAACAACGATTACAGATAGACATTTTTAAAACAAGAATAAGATGTTATGTCCCGTTTTATTGTAACCAATAGAAATAGCATGTATGCCATCAGATAACAAAGACATCAACCAGATATGCAAAATGTATGTAAACCTTTTACAAAGGTAAGATAAAATTAGCGACACACAAAACACGAAAACATTCCTTGGCATTTAAAGTAAAGAAGTATTTATAGAAACAATAAAGCACTAATGTAATACAGTTTTCTGTTACAATAACTGTTGAAAACAACACAAGATTATTTACCAATCATTTTAACTGGTACGGGTTAAATAAAAGACCTTAAATCACATAGTTGTCCGTTGAGCTTCATTATTGTAAATAGCACCTGTAATTAAATTTTGTTTTGTTTAGTTTGTATGGTGTTTTACCGACACTTTTAGCAATTTTTCAGCTATATCATGGCGTCCAGTTTTTATTGGGGGAGGAAGCCGGAGTACCCGGGGAGAACCCCGACCTGCGGTAGGAAAACTGGCAATCCTTGTCAATAAAGATTGGGGTCAAGTACACCCTGCCTGCAGTAAAATCGAATGCGCAATCTCAGTATTGACAGACCACGTGATCAATAGTAGACGAACTACCCTAACCACGCGGCCACCGCGACCCCCCTGTAATTATATGTAAAATGTGAATGGGGATATGATTTTTAATGTAAATATTTTTAATATTACTTTTATTTATGATTTTTGCATCCAAAAAACTTTTATACATAAAACAAATAGTTTCTTTGAATGTAACTTGTATTTGTAAAATAAATCAAAAAAACGTTACTGAGCCACTTAAATTACAACTTAACATTAATCAAACGCACGGCCGATACTATGAAAACCTAAAATTGAACTGATAACAGTAATTTATAAATATGTGAAAACAAATGTTACTACGAGTTCCTACAGAGATAGTTAAAAGTCGCCACCATAAACTGAGAAAGTTTTTCCAACATACGCAAATTGTAATTGAAACTGTCATGTATAATTATTCAACTGAAGTTAATAACGGAAAAGTCAGAAGGTCACTTTAACACCTCCCTCTTCAAGAGGAAGTTTATCGGTTCGGGAAAAGTTTTTCAGGAAAGAAAACAGAGTTGCCCAGTATAGTGTACAGAAAATGAAATAGAAAACAATGATGCATAACGCTTAAATAACTAGCGACAGGCCAGGTAACTAAGTCATATTTAATTATACTCACTCAAAGAAGAAAGAACATTCACAAAAATGGGAATTTTACTTCATTTTTTATTTTAACAATTTATCATACAAATAATTGATACAGAATTGTAAACATTGGCACACTTCTTTTTGCATGAGTTCTTTTACCATGGAATATAACATTTTGTCACATATTGTCATTAAATCATGCACAAAAATGTCAGTATCTGTTGTGCCCACCATTTGCTTGTAGAACAGCCCTTATTCTTCTTGACATGGAAGCAATTAAACGTTGAGTTCGAACATGTGGTATCCTTTGCCACTCATACTGAAGTACCTGCTCTAATTGTTGCAGATTTTGCGGCGGTGGTGGTTGTTGGCGCACGCTCCGATCCAGTTCATTCCACAGATGCACCAATGGGTTAAGATCTGGAGATCGTGAAGGCCAATGGATCATATTGACATTCTGTTCTTCTTAAAAATCTACTGTTACACGTGCTGTATGTGGGGCATTGTCGTGTTGAAAACTTTCTCTTAGAATGTCAATTACGGGTAATAAATGCGGCCGTATAATTTCGTATCTATACCTAACAGCGTTAAAATTACCTTGGATATTATCAGCTGTGTGTTAATTGCGAAGAAATAGCGACCCACATCATAACACTGTCTCCGCCAAAATTGTCTTTTCACAACACAGTTTTGCGCAAAACGTTCATTTCGTTGCCTGTACACTCGTATGCTACCATCTCTCTTTTCAAGCTGAAAACGTGACTCATCGCTGAACCACACTCCAGTTCTGTAAATTTCATACACGAACGGTAGTACACTATCTTACAATTGCTCGGCAGTGTTGGCGTCTCAGTGTTGCTCCGACGTAAAATCTTTTTTCTCGCAATCCATGAGAGCGTAACCGATTGCGTACAGTCTGTGGTGATATACGGAACAACCCAGGGACGTTTACAGCTGTTTCTATTGCAGCAATAGTCCTGTTCTGTACATGGAATAATCTAATGTAACGATCCAGCGCCCGAGTTGTAACACGCGGACGCCCTGAACGTAGTCGGTCTGTCGTAGTACCAAGCTGCTGGTAGCGTCTCCAAAGGCGTGAAAATATTTTACGATGATCATTGTACGTACTGGCAACAGCATTCTGTGATTTCCCGGCCTCGATTCGAGCGATAGCGATATTCCGGGTAGCAGCATCAAGTCTTGGCCTAGTGTCATCTCATCAGAATTTTATTTTACTAAATGCAGTCAAAAAAGAGAAATAGGGTGGTGTTATACCGATTGCCTGAGTTAGAAAAATACAATGAATTGCACGTGAAAGCCGACCCTGTTTTTAGCAATTCTTAATTCATAGTGTGTTCCAGATACATAATAAAAGTTTATCAATAAATTAGTCGCGATTAGCTGATGAAACTTAAACAATTCAGATCACACCAGTGCATATAGTAAACTAGAAGCTGGAAAACTTATTAAAATTTAATAGCAAAGAAAGTGTTAATACGACCAACTTCTGCCGAATGCTTACCGATGCACATATCTCTATCTTCATCGCTTCTGTCCTTGCAATTTTCTCGACCGTCACAAAGTTGGAATTCATAAATGCATAGCATGCCGTCATTACATTGTATTGTACCATCAGGACATGTTTGTGCTAAATAATAAATAAAGGATTTTGAGAAATAATCAATATGAAAAGTATATTCACAATTCTCTATAAGACAAACATGAAAATTGATTAGACAATTAATCTTGCGCAGTTTTTTTACAATTAGTTAAATTTCTCACAATATATATATCCTTACCTAATGACCTACTGACTGACATTGATGTAATCTCATCTTACTAAAAGTCAAGATCTACAGATATAAACTCACCTGAAATTGTGTTTATTGTCTCTTATACCAATAATGTTTTGCTCTTATTTCATTCTTAATTGGCAAACATTGTTTCGTAGAAAAGTGAAAAGGTGCTAATTTTTATTAACATAATAGGAGTCAGAAAAGCATTTGACTTCATCTGGATGGCTGTACAATGTAAATAAGCAACGAAAGTTATTAACGGTGTGCTGCACACAACGGAAAACTGATTCAAGATATCAAACATTGAAAACGGGTATTATGTATTAAAAGTATGTTCAGATATAACTAAACTATTACAAACTTTACGTCATATTGTTTTGTTTTTGTCACTATACTTTAGATTAGATAATTACATCGTAAATTTAAAAGCATGTTTAGTCGATTTATGTACGTAATCTTAAGTAATACATTGACGAAAGACCATCTCACCTCGTTGTATACAATTACTTATATAGCACATAAAATCATCATGTTAGTGCATCACGACTTTTATGATTACACGCTAACCTTTTTAACCCACAGCCAAAAAGGATATAATATTTACTAACTATGCCTCTGCAAAAGTCAAGATATATTCATGTTCAAGTAATAATGCTGGTTCTAAAGCTTTAAACAAAAAGAAACAAATTGCATTCTGAGCTAATTTTTTGGGGGTTTTTTTGGTTTTTTTTTTTTGTTGCTATAAACATATTTTATTGTTCAAAACAATTGGATCAGACACAAGTTTTACAACTTAGTACTATCTTTTTTTCAGAAACATACATAATAATACTGCTTATATATATTATATATATATAATGATTGACATCATGCGTTATATGTTTTGTATATGCAGACGTGAATTGTAATAAAGAAAATTATATAATTACAAATAGAATAATAAAACAAGAAAAATACAAAAGAAATGATTCAATTCAATAATTTTCGTGTCCAAGAAAAAGAACGAATCGAACAGACCCATGTATTACTGTTTTTCGAACACGCGTAAATTAACTACATATTGCGTTTATATTTCTCTGTTAATTATAAATATAACGGAAGGATTATTGTATACATGTTTTCTTACCTATACTTTAAATTTATTTACTGTATTCTTTAGTAGTTATTTATTTCAAATCCATTATGTCGTTACTCTCAAAAAAAGGACATGATCAATGATCATTCGAAGCGTTGTACGACCAAACACTATTATTTCATGGAAGATACGACTAATTTACGACAGTAAGGTTATTGTAGAAAAATGAACCGTTCAATGTCTTGTATAAATATCTGAACTGATAGAAATATAGCACAGTTTATATCAATAGTTGTAGCTTCTCTACCGTATAATAACATTTGAACATTAATCGGTGTATCTTCAATAGTTATCCTTTTTATTTCATAATACATGCGAGTTTTCTGAGTATGAAATCTATCCCAATGTAGTAAATGGTGTTCAGCGTTCTCATTATAGAAACCGTACATACATTTGGCTTTATTCAAGTCAGCATTAAGTGCACTACAGTTATTGTGCAATCTCGCGTGTAATACATTATACAATCTATCCACATCAGCAAAATATATTGGAGGTTTAATCTGAAATATAGTATGGTAATTTTAATTTAAAGGAGGTAAACGTAGGAGGTTTTCTGATGTTTAAGTTCAAGGAGTTACATAATTTAATCGACGATGGAAAAAAATATCCTTGATTAAAGATTATTAACGATTAAATTTTATACAAATATTCAATTTAATTATAATTACTTGTTTCAAATGTAGCAGGTGGGACCAAGTCATATAGTTAATCAGGAGCCTGGTTGGGAACAATTTTATTTTATTTTATTTTATTTAAAATGCCATACTGTTTAAATTCCCTTTTTACACTTAATTTTTCCCATCCCGTTTCATTATTAAAAGATGTAATACTAACGTAGAATGATAAACCCGTTATTATACGTGACGTTTCAATTCCTTACCAGATTATCGATATATGTTTAGTCCATTTGCAATCACTACTACTAGTAACACCTAAATGTTTATGTGTGGCAACAGGGGCTAGAGAAGTTGTTCCAAAATCAAAAGACAAATTTCTCTGTACATTTCTCATGTTAAAAAGCATGATGTCAGTATTGATAGGGTTAAAGTTTACCGATCATTTTTAGAATACTGAAACCTTAACGCTTTGATGGTCAGTTGCAATATGACCGATAGAGTTGTTATCAGCAAAAAGTCTGAGTACGTCTAGAAAAATAACTATTTAACCACCATAGTAAAAGTATCTTTAATTCCATATTTTTTAATATAAAAATAGGTTTTTTAATCCAAACCGTATCAAAAGCCTTATTAATATCAGCAAAAGTGGCACTAGTAAATTCTTTATCTATCAATGCTAATAATATTTGGTTATACAATTCAATTAATTGATGTGTTGTTGAGTAACAAGGAATGAAGCCAGACTGAAACTTGTATATAAGTTTGTTATTATGTAAATGATCAAAAATAGTTTTATAAACTTTTTTCTAAAAGTTTATCGACACATGATGACAAGGAGATGGGTCTATAATTTGATGGCAATGACTTGTCTGTTTTTGAAATGGGATTTAAACACCAACTTTCGAATTCGGGCAATTCCTTTTGATCAACATCTATGAGATTAGTATCTCTTTAAAATTTCTGATTTTTCAACAGCCTTATACGATAAATTGAGATTATTACTGCGATCTTTTAATGGGGGAATATCGTGAGTGATCAGTTCATTTTTAATCATATTTATTGTCTTCCAAAATAATTTATTTACTTTTTATTCATCTAAATTTTCATTAATGCTGTCAAGATTCTTTTTTGTCTGTCTGTTCAAAGTGTTGACTGTATTTTGTTTTTTGTTTCAACTTTCTGTCAGTAGTTGGCGTTTTAAAACGAAGAAACGTTTTCCGAAATCTGCCTTTTATGCACTTCACGTTGCAAATTTGAATCAAACCAAACTTTATCATCACATCTAATAAGTATCTCCCAGGTAGGTATACATTGTGAAGCAAAATGTTGAAAGTATCAGTAAAGTTTGTATAGGCATTATGAATGTTATTCGCATTTAATTTACTGTGGTTTCATTTTTATTCGTGGGGTATCAATTTTCGTCGTTTTCGTAGGTGGGGACAAACCACGAAATTAACAATTCAACGAATAATGACCTACAGAAATCTATAATGATGGTAAGCCGACATGAGAACCTGCTATGGGACGGTTGTTACCTGGATAATGACGACTGATGTTCAAGGTGCATCGTTATATTGATGTTTTCGATAGATATGACAATTTTGATTTACGAACAACTTCATTGTGTTTATGACACTAAACAAAAATAAAATTGATAAAAAACACATCGTTGTTATTTTTAATTTCGTAATCCCGTCAGTAATGAACGTACTTCCTGTTGTGCCTTTTCGTTGTAAAGTGTTGATGTATACACAAATATTAAAGTAACTTTCTTAATTGAAATAACGATCGATAAAGCAATCTATTTTTTAACACCTTTTATACTGATTTCTATCTTTAAAAAACACTAATTATATCGTCAAGTTTATTGTCAAACAAACAAACTTAATCTTTGCCCCAGGGAATGTACGACGGATTTATAATGAACTGTTTAATTAGATTGTTTTCATAAAATGACATGTTTATTAATTATGTTTACGGATACTAATCAAATTCTTTTCAATCTTTATTACTTGATGTTCCTTTAAAAATAACACGGTCAAAATGTCGCCGCTTTCCACTACAGTACGGTAAATGTCTATGAAATCCCGTGATCAGAATTACAATTGTCACCTCCCGAAATCGATTATGTCTTGAAAATGACGTATTAGAAAGTGTACAGACTAACACTGTGAATACCGACATTTTGTAAGCAATTCCCCTATCTTTCATTTTTTATTATTTCGATTCCGCAAACCACGAATTTAAGAATCCAACGAAATGTCTTTTTTCCTCCAACCACGAAAATTGATACCCAGGAAAATAAATGAAACCACAGTAGTAATTTAAGTTTCCCAGTTAGCCTCACGCATTTTATTTTTCGTAAAATTATTGTCTCTTTTTTATAATCCCAAATTGTATGTGTCAACGTCAACTACGTAATCAAAATCATATCAATTATAGAACTATTACCTGACCTTGTATCACTATGTGTAGGTTTACTAATAATGTTAACTAAGCCGTTAAATAAAAAAAAATGGCCAACATTTTGCGGTAGATTTGACATAATTATATTGTTGTTCTCGTCTAACGCATTTTTAAAATTAAATCAAAATAATGCCAAAAATAAACAGGAGATTGTCGTTCTGACCTATAGTTTATATTTATTAAAATTGATCGGATATTTGTGGTCTATTCAAGAAACATGCTCTCTACCAGCTCGTGTTATAGATCTATTCAACGCATAATATTAACGTTATTTTTAGTACATGATAATGCCCACCCCATTCTGTTTTCGATCTTTTTTAACAATATCAACAACAAAATTCAATTTGTTTCTAAGGATTATAATGTTACCTTGGAAAATTGACAGTGTCGTTTCTGGAACTTCCGGTGTTCCACCAGGACTTCGGTTTGTTTCATTGTCACCACATAATAATAACAAACTTATTAATGTAATCGTGATCGTTAGAACTGTATTTAGAAGTTATAAAAGTCCTATTGTTATTGCTAAAATATCATTACCCGCTATCCAAACTCAGACACATATATATGAATAACAAAAAGGACTGGAAAAAATACTAAAACAACACTTCGAATGACCATGTTTGACGAAGAAAGAAACAATCTGTAATACGAAAACTACGTACAATTTTATGTAGAAAATTGATAACATTGCTAGGCAAGGAGCGAATAAGAAAAGATTAGATTTATTAATACTATAAGTAGTTTGTACCAATGACAACATACATGTGAGTGAGAAAAAATAAAATAAATAAAAAATTAAATTTAATAAAAGAATCAGACTGTGTTAAATAACAAGATGCGAGAGAGAGAGAGAGTGAAATCGTTACAACGAACGATTATTCAGCTTTAACGGTATGATTACGACTAATCAACCAAGACACAGGCATATCGCAAAAAATCTAAATAATTGAAATAAATTTATATCAAAAGCCAAGCATGCGTTACATTTAAATGACTAAATAGTATTTATAACTTATTTTACGTATAACTTATTTGTAGGTAATCACGTTTTAAGTGTTTTTAAACATAAGCGGTGGCACATATAAGTGTGTTACAAACGACGCTAATTACGCTTTTCAAAGGTTACGATTAAATAAAAACCAGACACGGGCTTATCGTAAGACAGTATAATAATTAAAAAAACTACGACAAAAGAGCATGCGTTATATTTATGACATGTGTGACAACCACTCTCGCTTAACACATTACTCATTTGAAAAAAGCAACCACGTATTTAATGTTTGTAAACATAAGCACATGTTCGTTAGGGTTGTACTTGTGATTAAATATGATTTTTAGTACGAATCCGAATCGTGATTATTACTTCAACACCAAAACTGAATATGTTATGTCTAGATCTCACTACCATGGGACTAGAGAATTCCTTTACTTTGATAATAATAGAGCCATGAATGGACTTTTTTCGAAATGCGTCGAGTGCTCAATCTATTAAGTATGTCGTATCTATACATCGTCAGGTTTTCAGCAATATAAGTGTTATCCAAATTGCCTTTTAGTATTACTTATCCCTGAATTCCTGTCGATATGATAAAAATCTAACAATGATGGAGACTTTTCCGTCACGTATTTCTATAATACGATGTGACCTACCGATATCTTTCGTTTCAAGATTAACCTTTGACTTGTGGTTACATATATCAAGTACGAAGGAATCAGCATCAATAGGTTTAATAATATCACCACGACCATCAGTAGGGACTTTGACATAGTTAAATCGTAGACAAGTCCTTCTGGAATATTGTTCTTGTTCCTCCAATTTCAATTTTGCTTTGTTTAATCTTACTTTAAGTGCTTTTATTTCTTCTGTATGTTTCAGAAGCACAGCTTTGTGGCTACTTAAATTACTGTATTTTGTGCATAGTCAATGCATGTGCCTGAGACATTCATTAATGATTTGTGTAACTTTTAGTCTAATCATTTCAAGGACTTTTTCACCAATTGAGAGTATAACAGACTCTATAAACCCTTGATTTTTAAGAATGGCACACACAATTCCTGACAGTTGTACTACTGTGTCACTTTGAACATCTGATGTAAGAACTTTTTTCAGCACTATCAATATTTGAGTCATTAAATGTCGAATCAAGAGAAGTCAACCTTGCTTGTTTTCCAACCTGTTTCGTAGATGTGGACTCAATGTCAGTACTACTAGCGTTTTGATCCCATTTATTATTAGGTTTTAGTCGACGCCAATCTTAATTGACAAGGATTGCCAGTTTTCCTACCGAATTTCCGGGGTTTTTACTGTACTCTGGCTTCCTGCCCCCCCCCCCCCAAAAAAAAATGGACGCCATAATATAGATGGAAAATTGCTTGAAGTAGCGTTAAACAATATTCAAACAAACAAACAAAACAGCAGCCTAGTAGTTAAGATTATTTGTCATCTACCTATCTTGCACCTTGATGTCAGCTAGTTAGATTACTAGTTCTTGGGGTTTTTTTCTATATATACAACTAGATCTAAGTGCCCATATTGTTAATGCTGATAGTTATTTCTTATTGAGCACTGCCTTGTCAACACCGAGTTTTGCGTCTTACTGTGACTAGGTTTACCTGTTTTTCTGCTGAAGGTCTAGCATTTTTACAGGGTACTCAATAGTACAATAGTACATGTCTGATACATATAAACCCTTTTCGAAAAAACATGTGAATTCCAACATAACATTTTAAATTTTAACTTAATAATGTTGTTATACTACATATGCATTCAGTTAAATTCATTTTTTCCTTTTTCTACTTGAGTTTCATTATGTCAATCAAGCCGGAATATATTCTTTCTTACATTTGTAAAACCAGTGTCCCCGCTTGGCACAAATGGTCTAGAGAGGCGGCACATCCATCCATAAATTTATATTGTCTCCATGCCGCCTCAAGCGCCCTACTGTCCCTGGAATCGCTTCATATCGCTTTTTAGTACATTTATTCTTTTCTCGCCTTACAGTGTTTATGGCTAGTTCTAAGGGCTAACGCTCAATCACTATACTGACACTTTCTATCGATTTCGATTACATAATTTGGATTATGATAATGCAGGCAATATTGTCCGGTTATTTCCAACTAGCAATTAGGTTTTTAATAACCTATCATCGTTTTATACCCTACAGTTCACAAACACAATACCACGATACATTTTTACAGTGTGAAAGCTGGATGTTTTAAAAAAAAAGTCCTGTTTTGCAAGAGAGTTCTTAACAAGTCTGGGGAATTAAAATGTTTATGCAGAAACGGAAATTCGCACAACTACGAAATGAAAAAAAAATCTTTTAGACACACTAAGCTATCACATTATTTTTTGTGAATGATACTTCTCAATAGCATATAAGTCTTTAGATGCTTGTAGGCATTTTAAAATATTCCACACCCAGGAAGTTCAATAATCGTTAATTTCTATAAGACTTACATGAAAATTGCTGGATAATTATCAAATATAAAAATTGAGTTTCTACTAATGTGTGCCGGTATGTGTTGTGGTCGATGTGTACCCTTTTAACATTTATCCCACAGGCAGAGAAATTTCCGAAATGTGTCTTAAGTCATCTGGGGCACGCTCGTCTAGTTCAAATGAAAATCCAAAACTGGGAAGGCGGCACAACACGATCATAATATATTATATCTAAATTCGATACACATAAAAAAAAACCTGTCCAGAAAATATAAATAAATTGTCACTTATTTTATAGACATGGAATGGCGTCGTGATGGTGGTAAGAAGACCTTAAATGGGCCATGAAACATGTATTGAAGAATCAATTTGTGTAAAGAAATATATTTACAAGTAGTGGGATATTTTGTGTCAAGGGACAACTACTTTCAATGTAAATTTATGTAACTTAGTTGGAAATTCGCTAATCAAATTCTCGACATAATCTTATACTATCTTACCTTACTGCACACTCTCACCTTTTTACCTCACTGTAATTTTTATATAGGCCACAGGGAAATTAAAAATCTAAATACCGTGTGCCGAAAAAACTTTCATTTTAAAATATAACGAACGTCCATTTTCGAGCACAGATTGTTATGCGGCCTGATAGACGGAGTCTACAAGTTTGTTTAGAAGAATCAATGATTCTTAAATCTTTAACTTAATAAATTTCTGCTGCACGCGTTGCATCCATCTTATCACTCAAGTTGAAATCTTTCAAAATAAAGAATAAACTTATCACATTAACTGGCCCAGTACCACAGTAATGCTCATAACACATGAAATAATAATTCTCTTGGTTTTTACAGCTACTTTAGACTTACTTTGCTGGTGAGTTACTGTAAACAATATCCAAAATGTCAGAATTACGCCTAAAAAATTCAGGCCTTTATACATATTTCTAAGGAAAGAAATTTGGCAATTTATACACTTCAAGACCAGATGTGTTTTAGATAATAATCATTCCTACAATTGAATCAGAACAGGAATATTGAGTTATGAGTGATATTTTTTAATAATCTGCTCGCGCAATTTATTAATCATCTATTGTTCTATACAGTAATGCTTCCGTGTCATCATATGTACTGATAACAAGTGTGTTTTTCCGTATATGATGATACTTGTCCAGCACAATATAATATTGTAAGAGGTTTGAATCATCAAACTTTATGCACATTGTAAACAATATATAGTCATATCCGTCTTCCGAGAATCAAAGAAGGGATGCAGACCAATGTCTCCTACAGCCCAGCATATCAGCAAAATGTGAAAGAATGAATACCCTAAATAACTAAAGTCAATGAGGTATTCAATATAAACACGTTAGACAATATCAATATATTTTATTTACGTCTTACTCCTTTTTTCTAGTATTATAGCTTAATTATACCGAAATATATATTGTTTGTTTGTTTAAGTCTGACGCCACTCTCATCGTTAATTTTTTATTGAAGGAGAAAGAGAGAGTACCCGCAGAAAACTACAGAACTTTGACAGGAAAAATGCTAGTCCTTATCAATTAAGGTTTCTGTCGAGCACATTTTTGGCACTTGCAGAATAGTACATCAAATACTTACAAATCGATTTGATATAAAATTTAGTTGAATGACGACGAAATTCCTAGATTAGCTTAAGTTACTTGGCGTGATCAATATACACAGACAACTTCCGTGGGATACAAACTATACGCGTAATGTACAGTTAACAAGTTTGTTACGGTTAATGTAGATGGCATGCTACAATGTTTATATTTAATAACTGTACTAGTATTTATTAATATGTAAATACGTGTGACCTATCAGGCGAGCGATTTCGCTTCAAACTTGATGCGTACTCTTAGTATATATAGACTGTCCCTGTTTTAAAGTTTTCAAGAGTTTAATACGTTTTTACTTTACATTGGTGCACGATTGTTAAATAAGTCATCTGCAAGTTTTGTGCGACCACCAGAAAAAAAAATATCAAATTATTAATTTAGTTATGTGCTTTATTTTTGCATTATAAAACAACTCCAACCATCCATGAGGGCCTCAATGGCCAAGTGGTTAAGATAGTTTCCTATTGATCACATGGTCTGTCTACCATGATGTTGAGGGTCCAAGTACTACTGCTGGCAGGGTGCACTTGACTGCAATTATTATCTTATATGACGTTGATTACTAGTTTTCCTACCAAATGTCTGCTTTTCTCCAGGCACTACAGCTCCCTCCCCAATTTTAACTGGATGTCATGAAAAAGTTGGGGATAAAAATTCAAACAAACAAACCAACCATCTTTGTATTTATTAACAATTATACTATAGATATAGATAATTTTATTTCATTAAGGGAGAAGCAAGCAATAGACTCCTGTCGTGTCTGGAACACCGAGTTTGAAGAGTAGACTTTCAATGTTGGCAGTGCTAAACTGCTATTTTATTTGACAAGGATTGAAAGTTTCATACTAAAGGTCAGGTACTCCAGCATCCTTCTCCAATAAAAACTGTACGCCATGAGATAGTTTAAAAATTGCTGAAAGTGGCGTAAACAACATTCAAACAAAGGATCATATATTTTTTGGTCCAAAGATAATTACGAGACAGTGATTTCATGCCGTGTCATTACAAGGCTGATATTGTTGTTGAAATATATATAGCTATGTTTTTAGATCAGATTTTATTAAATTAACCATAACCAGCTGTCATATATACATGTAAAGATATGTGCCTACTAAATAAATCATTAACATTTTTTCCATATTTCCAAGTTTACAGTGTAACTTCAATGACGATATCTACAGAGTAGACCAGTGTGTGTAGATCAAGAATCACAAAAATCATGCTTTAAAATATAATCCTCACTTTAAAAAAACAGCAGGTAATAAATTTCTTGTTAAAAAAACTTATTTTTCACCCATGGACAATCAAAAGAAAGACAAAAGTTATGAAATATAAAAATTACACTTTGCATTTGTGAGGCAATTTAAACAGAAAAAGAAAAATAATTTAAATTCAGCGGTTAAAATTAACACTTTACTGATATATATCCTAGTGATCTGGTAACTTTTTGAAAGTTTCAGGAAAAATTGTCTTGTAAATTTTCTTGTAGGTTAATCTTTTTAAGCATAACATAGCAACAACAGCTGATTAATGATCAGTTATTAAACATTTTTAGAATGGTATTGTTTAATTTGATAGCAATTTTATGAAGTTGATAAAAATACTGCTTTATAATAATTCTGTTTAAAAAATGTGCATCACACAATTTAGATTCTTTTTGAATAACTTTGATGGCACTTATAAGGGCCAATTTGACAGATTGTTCATTTGTCTCATCTATGTTGCTGCCGTCAAACTGTCCTATCCAACAATCAGTATCAGTATTCGTATTCCCATCTCTATATATGTGTAGGTTCTGCAAGCAATTGACTACAATTCCAGGATTGATAATTCTGTGTCTTGCTTCTGAAAAATATACAGTTAAGATTAACAAAAAAATCATAAAATTATTTATAAAATGTACAAGCTGAACAAGAGCTATTTCTTAAAAGAACAAAATTGTTCATTATAATTATCAATTAATCAATCAGGATAAAATCAACAATGCAGTGTAATCCATAAGACGTGTAGAATTATATTAAAATACAATTATAACAAAAAAATGTGTGAAAATTATCATGGTACAGTTCAGTATTACCAGCCTCTTTACTTTTGTTTATAAACATGAACTTGAGTTAAGGTACAAATATTGGTTGCCTGCATGATATAAGCTAAAGCTAGATGGCAGGAACTACTTTCTTACTTTTTTTATATAAGACTTGTTATTAGACTTATAATTCAATTTTTCAATATATAATTAAAATTTAAATCTTACACTTGCTAACGCAGCGACCAATAACAGAAAGGGGGAGCATGTGAAAGATTACATTTTAAGTATAGATTGACACTTTTAGACACTTTTTTATTATGGCTATTTAAATTCAGTTAAATGGTAAGATCGTATAGAGACGCGCAACGCGTTATTTTCCCATTACCCAGATACGAGCAGCGAGAGCGACAGAAAATTCTAATGCCTGCAGCAGAGGCTGAATAACGTCACGTCTGTTAAAATTCTATTGAAAACATGTACAAATTGTGCAATCATCAAGTAAAAAATTAACACTTACCAATCAACACGATTGTGTTTGTTTTTATGAACCATGATCAGCAGACGAATTTACACGGCAGACAATCACAAATCATGGCAGCAAATATCAGTTCACGTCAAGTATCGCCGGTCAGAAGAAGACAAAACTATAGTTGCACGTTTTTTTTTTATTCACGTCAACTATCGTTGCTTGTTTTTTGCATACCATCAAAAATTAAAATACTTTGGTAAAAATGTTTATGTTTTATAAATATAACATTTAAAAAAAACCACAGTTCGTCTGTATTTTCTTCTCGTGTCGAGTTTTGCATTTATTTTGAAGAAGTTGCGATAACTTACGAGAAGTCGAGTCAAATGGAGGAAAGAAAATATCCTCCAAACAGAAAAAATACATTATTAAAGAAAAGACATTTGAAGTTGTGTTAAGTTATTTTCGTTAACGAAATTAAAATTCTAGATTCCTAGACGCAGTTTTGTTGCACACTTTTCTCCTACAACGGAGATTTTTGCGATGTTGCGAAATATTGGAGATTAACTTGAAAACTTCCGGTTGCAAGAATATTTTACAACTCTATAGTTTCATAGTCATAGGATACTTCTACCATTAAGCGAGCTATCGCTCGCTATTAGCTTATTTCTCTTTATCAATTCAAATATAAATTATATATTTCTCATAAGGAATTGAACCTCAATAAGGAAATCAGTATCTCTAAAGATCGCACAGGTTTGTTCCCAACGAGAATAGACATCAAGATGATCAAGGACCTTTAACAAATCAGACTTCTGGTAGCAACATACATGTCATTAGAACTATTTTTAATATAAAAAAGCACTATGTAGCTTCTTTTGACATACTGATTCTAGTTATTATGATACCAACACCGTGAAATATGTACACTGAATTTTTTATTAAACCGAAATTAAAACAAACAGTTCATGTTCATTGGTGTTTGAGTTGGGTGCACCGAATTTGAACTTGTTTTCTTATGTTTTCAAGTTAAGTTAATTGTGGTTCAAGACGTATATTTGCGAATTTAAACTTAACGGATTTTAGTCATATTTTATAATATTATCAGCTCTTTGAGGATAACATTACAATCCTGTATACTAGTATTCACCGAAACTTGCTTAAAAGTGCCTCTTACCGGTTTGATTGAAAATCTTATAGGAGGTTTCAAGTAGTCATGATAGCTACCTAAAATGCCAAAAATATAAATTTGCCTATATCGTTGAATTAAAATGATACCAATATGTTTGATGCGCATCACAACATTCTGTTTCAGATTCAAAAATATGGATGCAGGTTTGTCTTTATCACATATCCGAAGTTGATTTTATTAGAAATAAGATTTGTGATAATCCATATTATAATATGATTGTTATTTGTTTTCAAGTATTCATAGTATCTACCTTAAATTCCAAAATTAAAACCACTGTGTTACGAGAAATGTGATAGTTTTGATCTAAATATAGAACAGGGACTTTCCAAGTCTAACATGCGAATCTGATTGGACTTGGTTTTTTCCTATGGAAATGAAATATTTCGTAACAAATCATTCGCCAACTCGATTTTAAATGTAAACATAAAAAATGTTTCAATACTGATCAATAAAATTACAAAGTTTTATTTGTCTGTGCCATAATCCTGTAAAAATACTTATTGACTTTGAACAGGAACCGTCTATAGTCAACTTTACCGTGTCCATACGACGGGTTTTTGCTTGACAAAATTTGAAAACTGCTACCGCGTTTGGTCGAGTTTATGGTCCTTTTGTATATCTCATATTACAGTATTTGAAGGTAACAATTATTTTCCACAGTTAATCGGCTTTTTGAAATGCGTCCGTTTTTTCATTTCGCCAGATCGATTTTCCATACTAAATTTTGACCTTGTTTTCCTTCGGGTGTTGTCGTCTGCAGTTGAGGCGGGAAAAGTCTCGCGGTTTGTCCGAATACCATTGTACGTTACGAAAACAGACGAACGTTTGTAAACAACATTAGACCCCTTAAGATACAAAAATGGCTGACTTCCTATGGAAAATCGATCTAGCAAAATGAAAAAAAGGCCGCATTTCAAAAAGCCGATTAACTGTGGAAAATAATTGTTACCTTCAAATACTGTAATATGAGATATACAAAAGGACCATAAACTCGACCAAACGCGGTAGCAGTTTTCAAATTTTGTCAAGCAAAAACCCGTCGTATGGACACGGTAATGTTGACTATAGTGCTGGCTTTGAACAAGGTTGCTATCGATTTATCAACCCTCAAAATAAAGCGGCTCGGTGAATATCGCTATTTTGTCGGTTTGTTAAATTCCGATAGCAACCTAGTAATGTCAATAAATGTAAATAATTATCAAATAGGTTTAAAACGTAAACCGCAATTAGCGCATATCTTAATAAAAACCCTTAACATAAATGGTTATGTGTATTTTTAGATACATTGTCTTTAAATTGGAAAATATAATATATATTAAATAATTTATTATACTGAAGGCCATATTGTGCTTTCTGGGCCGGGAGCGCATTTCTATTAAGTATATGACCCACATTGGTATACATATCAATCGGTTGTGATGATTTTACACTCAAAGATCACTGCAAATATAAATTAAAATATTATTGTATATTTAATTTGGTGTGCGCATTACTACAACAATTACTTACTATTGCGTGCATGTAATCATTACGTTTGTCCATATCCCCTGCTCACTTATGAAGTGGGAATTCCTCAGCAAAGCAATTTTAAACTTCTGTAGGATCGAGAAAAGCATATCCAAAGAAATGGGTCAACGAAAAGTATATGTTTGATTCCTTGTCCTTGTAAACGACACCTAATCCTAATTTCGTGATTTTCCACCCACATCTCTGCCCTAGATGGAAATAACAGCAATCTATTTGAACGCTTGGATATATACAATCTAATTGCGTTATACATCGCAATCGTGAAGTCCAAATGTGCTATGTCATGCTTAAGTACAAAGTGTCCATCGGCGTTTTCTTTCCGTCCTTCCCTTCTCTTCCTTTGCAAGATTTAACGTTACATCAACAAGAAATATCACCCCTTTTACAGTTATATCCATTTTAAACGAAAATACATTGAAGACTCGAAGTCTTTTCCTCGGCTAGTTTTTGATATCCTAAATTCGATACTAAAACAATTTGATTTGAAAGTATACGCTTGTACTTTCTCAAACATGTTTACTTTACATTTACTTAAGAACATTTCATGTAATTTGATCAAAGTTTATTTGTAACAGTGTTATTAAATTTCATAGTGATCTCTCTCCCTTTGATTTTGTATTTCCTGTTTAAAGTGTTGGTTATGTTGAATTGTCAAAGTAGTTAATTACTTTTAACCAAATTTATAATTTATATTTATAAATTGTTAACATTGGTATCTTTGACGACATTTTATTTAAAATTGATTTGATTTAAATACTTACATTTATATTTGAAATTGGTTTTGTTCGAAGGACGTTTTTGCTAAGGCAAAGTAATAATTTACTTTTGACAAAAAATTACATTTTTTATTTAAGTGTTTTTTAAGTAAGTTTATATTTGTTGCTTATATAAATAACTCCTATTCAGTTCTGGCAACTACCATTTTTCTATTGGTTATGATGGGCAAAAATTTTATGAAGATCCCTTTGTGAGTTCCACAAGGTATTTTTTAGATAACAAACTGCATTTATTTTTAACCAAATGCTATAACTTAAAACATACACAGATCCTACAGGAATGAACGTAGAAAAAATATGGTCTTAAAAACCTTACATGGTGTGTGTCATTTATTTGAGCCATCACATCATCCATTATTTTAAGATTCTTGTTAATGTTGGACCAAATGAGACTATTTTGCATTCAGCAGGGTTGAGTAAAACAGGTATTCACTCACCGCTCCAGTTACACATTGTAAACATTAAAATAAAATTGAATAAATTTGACTTATTTGCACAACACGTCGAAATATTTCATAAAAGTAAAATTGGGTGGATTTTATTGCTAATACAATGCTTTATTTGATTTTGATTTCTGCAGTTTCCTAACTTCATACTTTTGTTGGAGTAAACCCAAGTCTTCTCAATTTTTAAAAGCTTGCTAATGATCTAGTGATGAAGTATAGCTACTACGAAAGGAAAACTAAAGAAAAGGAAAAAGTTTGTTAGAAAGCTGATTTTTGCCTACATTTAACTGTATTGTATATCTTGTCATATTATAATGCGCGCAATGTACAAAAGCTTGTACAAACGTAATAATTTATAGAAATGTGTGCCGCCAATTCCAAAGCTTAAACTCTAGCTTCATTTATAAGTAGTGAAATAAATCGCCATAACCCGGTGCTGCTGGAATTTTGCTATTGATGAACGTGAAGTTGACAATTGAATTCGTGTTCGTAGAGTTTCCTTTGTAGTTTCACTTATTCTTTTTCCAAAGGAATGTTTAGTTAATTGGCAGATTTTAGCGTATTATTGGTGCTTAAATTTCAAGCTCACTAGGTAAGATGCCGATAGTCACCGCACATCGTCTTTAGAGACCGACTTAATCCTTTATAAATGTACAATAATAATGAACTGTATAGAAGATTTAGATTCAGGCGACCAACTTTAATTTTATTGTTGATTTAATTGCTGATTAGCTGCAACATCCCACAAACAGGTCATTCAGTCTCCCTTCAGGTTCTTTTGTTTTCAGTTTGTTGCATGGGGCTGATTTCACCCAGGTACTGGGAATATGTCTTCATATCAGCAACGTAAAGAAACATTGCAGAAAAGATATTTATGCTAGTGACACAGTTCCTAGCTCATTGTAAAGTAAAATTTTATATCAAATTGCAAAAGTATTACAGCAGTTATTTCCATAATATTTAGAAGAATTAAACATGCATTCAATATCAATTTAATGCAGCTCATTTCTGTCTATGGATATAGTGTCCGTGCTTCATATCACATCCGCTCGATAGGAATAAACTGCTGCAAAAAGGTAAAAAAAATATCTGAATATTATTGTTTTAAAAAGTATATACTCATATACACGGAGCATGTTTTAATAAAAGTAATTTAACTCCCCAAATCCGATACACCAAGTCTGACATGAGTATAAGGACTGATGCAAAGCAATGTTAATGTTCAAAGATAAGAAAAAAGATAAGAAAAAATAGTTTTCTTTTCCCCCAAATTTTTCAATTAGGTGCAGAAACATAGATGAGGTAATTAAATGACATTTAATTAATATAAAACAATGTACATATTTGAAAACAATATTATATATAAATAATTAATATTCCTACTCTTTTTTCTATCAGAAGTTGAGGTTGTCCAAATATTTCTGCTTCAAATGGACCTAAACATACGAAGGTTTTGCATTATAATTCATTTTTACAAAAGTAGTTATGCCCTACTGGTAGTTTGCATGTAACAGGCATAATATTTCATGCTACAATAAATTTGGCATGTTACATATATAACTTTTATTGTTGATCATAATAATTATACGAGTTTAAATTTATCCAAGATAGCAATAATTAACCATTTTCGTTACCCGACTCTAAAGTTTGACTAATTATATAGCCATTATGTTATCTATTAGTACAGTCTAAAGTACATCCTTCCGAGAACACTTCCTAAATAATACATATAATGTATGTAATCCATGGGTTTATACACACTTGTGTTCTCAATTAAAATTAAATAAAATTCTCCAATTGCCCCTACCAGTTAATGTGCCGAGCATAATATAAACACCAACATATGTATGTGAGATGATGAAAATTGTAATTCCTCGTATAACAACATGGATTGGACATGGATCATGACAACATGAACTCCGTATTGTTCCTCTGTGCTCTCCTTTAACGTGAGGCCTTAGGTATGGTAATGAATACAATTATAATTTTATTAAAGAAGTAAAGAGATACTAGACGGGAAGTTTAACTTGGCCTTTTTTATATAACATAACACTTTTACCGAGTCACATAATTTATATTTTACATGTATTTCTAAATATTTGTTATCTTATGTCATATCAATACAGAAATTATTTGCTAAAGTTACCAGCAGGAAGACCAGTTTTTGCTTCTATTTAGAGTTGTTAGGCATTCATGATGCAGAAGCCTGAAAGACCTATTGGGGTAACATGTTTGTAGAATTTTAGTTTTAAATCCTTGTTTAAACAAGGATTTTAAACTAAGATTCTCCAAACATGTTAGTAATACAGTCAGTTAAAACCTAATCTAATTTCCCAAATGATGTTGTGTTCATGTGCTAACGTCGGAAAAGTGGATGGAGTACTGTTTGGTAAACATTTAGTTTTTAAGCCTTATGACAATCTAATGTAACACCAAAGCCATTGTACAAAACAAAGTGTTTGTTTCCTGCTTAAAGTATTTAAAAGCTCTCTAAACACTTTATTTCATCCATTGAAATAAAACTAAATAAATTCAAATGCAAATTGAAAAATTAAGCGGATGCTGGACACCATCCGCTATTTTTTGTGAAAATTTCAAAATGGATAGAACATTTACGGTAAATTTATGCAAAAATAATGAAATGAAACTTTTAACTAGGGAGGTAATTTTAAAATACCATTTCTAGCACTTTTTGACCAGTTTTTCCCAACTCAGAGAACCCTATTTTCTCTCCATCATTTAAGTGTATACCAATTAAAAATATTTGAAGAACGGTCTAGGTCTGTTTTGAAATACATGTACATGTAATATAATTGGTGCATACTAGTGGAGTAAAAAATTCAGTTTTCACATTTAGAAATGAAAAGGCCAGAGCATGCATGATATTTAAATGAATAACAAACAACACAATTTCAAAGCCATTTAAATGTACAAGTATACCAAAGCTTCAAAATCATTGCCATCTAAATGTTTCCTTTGGTTTGAAAGTTTAAAATGTTCTCAAAATCGGAAAAGAAACAAATGCAACAATTTTAAAATTAAAAAGACAGACTGCAATTCATTAAGTCTTGAATGTATTTTTTATTAAATAGATTGATATATAAAAGACAAATAGTGAAGGAAACCGACTGAACAACAAGAATCAAAAGTCCAGGGACAATTACAAATCCGCATATAGACAAACATATACAATGTAAAAAAAAATAAAAAAACATAAAAACAGAATGAACCCAATAAAAACGGGGGGTGTTTCAAGTGCTCCGGACGAGTTAGCAGTGCTTGCCTCTATTAGACACCGTTGAGTTACTAATTTTCATGTCTAGGAAAAATAAAATCCAAGAATATGAAAGACTACCTTTGACTCTGCGAAAATGTCCGAGGTGACGACCATAGAACTTCTGGAGGGATACAGCAATCTAGATACAACAAACACCTTTGTTTTGTGTAGTTTATTAGTCAACGGCAGTGAGCGGTCTAGCAAATTGGAATACCAATCGCAGGATCTAGTTGTGAAAATCATACGCTAGAGCTGCTGGCATGATGCTATCCATAAACGGGAGTTTACAATTGGAAAGTTGAAGTCATCATTAGAGTCTAGTTTACTTGGGTCTATTTCAAGAAGTAGGCCTATGTAAGAGGGCGGCCTAACGACCTAATTGAATTGGTGGTGTCTTTAATTTCAAGCTCGCTATGGTAGATTTAATGCAAATAGTCACCGAATTTAGTATTGCTGATGGACAAAACAGCATCAATATAGCCGAATGAAAATTTAAGGTCTGGCCAGTGTCTTTTCTTTCTTCTTCAGCAGAGATTCTAAGAGTACAAAAAACAGGTCGGCGAGGACAGGAGCAATATTAGTACCAATTGGAATACCAACAGTCTGTTGAAAATCATGTCCTCCAAAGATGACAAATATGATGTCAATCAGATAATTTACCATTTGACGGATTTGGTCATCAGTATATTTATTATTTGATTTAGAGTCATTGATGATGAAGTAAGTACTATCATGGAGTATTACCTGTTGTTTATGTCGTCTCATTCCGTTTTTCTTGAAAAAGCAGTGTTTAATAAGATCTTTAAGACTGGGTTTAAATGTGAGAAATGGTCGTTTGGAGTATCAAAAATAAAATGTTAAATGCAGTTACATTGGGGAAGATATCTAGACCTCAAGGTGTCTTGTGATTTTTTTTTATAATTTCCACATTTCATTTATTCCACTCCTAAATTAGAAAGTGTCACTGTATTTTTGAAGTAGTGGCCAGGAGTTGCGATAGTTGTGGTACATTTAATCGATCCTGCTATGAAACGCTATTTGTAGGGACTTTTTTTAAAGATTTGGTTTCCATTGACCAAAGCATCTCAACACCGATTTGTGACTTTCAAGAATATCTTCCATTGAAAGCGTTGTGGATGTGTAAGAAATTGCAAAGTGAACTATCCATGCCTACTTTATTTATTAAACACTCTATTTCTTGTTTTGCAAATAAAAAAATGTTAGGCGCCTTAACAGCTGACACAGCAACATATTTATCATAAATGTTAGACAAAGTTTTAACAGCATCAAGATTTCTAAAGATTGACGATAGACCTTCTTAAACGACCTATTCTTTTTTAAATCAGTGACTTCAAGGCCTGTATCCACTCGGACAAACTTCCTGGTCTTCTTGCTCTGCCCACATTCTGGCATACTTTTCATACTTGTAGAGTCTTTAATTGTCCCAAATGTTAAGATCTCAAGTTATCACGTGACCTGAAGGACTACATATGAATTGTGACAAGAGCAGTCAAAGGTTTTGCTTTGAAGTCATTGATCAAAAGATCCTGCAAGTCACGTTTGTAATTGAAAATTCTTGGTAAAATGTGGGTAGTATAGATAAGATATAATTGGAACGGATTTGTTTTTATTTAAAGTATTGTGAAATTTCGGAAGTAATAGACTTGTGATGCAAGATATTACCAAGATTTATAGCATCTATGTCCTAGTTAACGAAAGTAAAGAAAGAAAAGAACGAGGTTCTTGTTCATTTGTGTGTGTTTCAAATTCTAAAATAATCGCCACTAATCTTTACAACGTGGACGTAAGTTAAGTTACAGATGACTAAATACATTCTTTATCCAGAAAATGAAGTGTTTTGAGTGGAATAGAGTACAATATAGTGCGAATACGATGATGTCCTATTGGTTTTTGACCAAACGGTAGTAGGCCATTTATCATGCAACATTAAATGTTCAAGGTATTTTTCATATGAAATGATTGGGAGATGGAATCATATGTCCACTGGGATTGTGTAAATACACACCAGAGGTAGTTCAAAATATTATATAACAAGTCTAAAGGAAGCTACCAACCAGTACACTTACTAGGTATCGACAAACATGACGATACAGCATAAACAAATAATAATGTATATGAACACAACCGAGTGTAAACTCTCCATCACTTAGCTAAAATTAAAATAAATACAGAGAAAAATTCAGTTCAGTTCTAGACCGCTGAACATAATGCAGGCGAATGGGAAGTAACGATATTATTACCGTGTCCCATGGGAGACGGTATACATAGTCAAATGACGATCAGTCTTCGGAGTAAGTGACTCTCTGTTACTTGATTGGGTGGTTAACCAAATCAAAATATTTTTCTCATTTCATTTGTTTACGTCAGGATCGCACTAGTATGTGTACTAAAATTTTGATATATTCTTAGGTCGAATCGGGATTGTAATCAGTATTTTAGTGTAGTAATGTAACGTTCCACATATTGACTTCTATTTCATTCAATGCATTGGTCAGTGAACAATTATAAGGTAAACATTGTACCAAAATCTCACTACTTTATAAAGCTGTTTTGGAAAAAATTATATGTTCTATATCTTTATTTTCGTTAATCAGTATTTTAGTGTAGTAATGTTACGTTCCACACATTGACTTCTATTTCATTCAATGCATTGATCAGTGAACAATTTAAAGGTAAACATTGTACCAAAATCTCCCTACTTTTTAAAGCTGTTTTGGTTAGGAAAAAATTTTATGTTCTGAATCTTTATTTTCGTTCTGATATTGATGCAAATTTAACAAAACATATTTTTACCGCTAATTTTCAACATTTGTTGTTTAGGGAGTCAACTTTTGTTTAATTATTTTTTAAGAGCACATGTGAAGTGACGACAGGCATTTAAATCTCTCAACCACCATCATGACCATTGGATAATAGGTTAGCGTAAACAATGTCCTTACAAGGTACATGTACATTATTTACCTATCTTACATATAAATTACAAAAAAAACAGATACTTTAATAAATCCATAAAATTTGTAATGCAGCTAAGAGACGGTTAGCTTTTTAGAAAAGCTAAACTTGTTTAAATTTCAACGTCACAAGCTAGTACACATGAACTTTGTCCCGTATCAGTATTATTTCCGGAATTTGAATAGTCAGTTACACGTCTTTACAAAACCAATATACCCGGGCGTTGCTGTCACGTACCCTTATGCTGCTAACCGTTAGTTGCGCAAAAGTACGTAATATGCGTTTCTATTTGGAATGGTTATTGGTTTGCGTCATATTAAGGATGATGAAATCTTGGGAAAAAAAGTCGAAATGTGTTGTATGTTCTATAATAACTAATAATGTTTATGTCTACGAATCACCTCGGTAAATGAAGAAGTCGAACTTCGATGGCTTGACCTCTAAGGGGCCGACAAAAATAGTTCGAGAAATCGGGAGTTCGAGAAACCATGTCTTGCGATGCCCGGAAATGATTCATGTGCGAACCGGAATCGATATCGGTTTATATATTTCAGTTAATTTTCTGTGGAACATTGGATTGATAAAATTGTTTCTTCATTGCATTTCATATATAAATCTTATTTTTAAGTACGTATTTTTTTTATAAAAAATTCTTGTTTGATTTTGTGGACGATGATAGTCTGGGATCCTGACTAAATATTCTCCATAGTGAGGTCACCAGCTATGAATACGGTCAAAATTTTGACCGGTTTGCAACATTCGGAATGCCTCAAAATTTACGTCAGTAATAACTGTAACTGACGTAATTCTGATACAAAGTATTATGACGTTGTCCGGCGTCCGGTACTCAAATTCAAATAAAAATACAGTTTATCAAAAGAATGCTTTTATAGATATATTATATGGTTGTCAAAATAATTTGACGTTTGCGTATATTATATAGTCCACCAGACGGCATTAATATAAATAAAGAAAACAACCACATGAAAAAAATCTGTATATTGTCATATCGCTAGTACTTTCACTGCTTCCTGCAGTTCTTCAGGCGACAATAATATATATTTCCTTATTATAAACTTAATTTGTGTATAAATCATTGTAATCATACACATGCTGGTAGTATATTGTTGTGACCATTGACAAATAAGGCTAGCAGTTAAATTGTGCTTAAGATGGCACACATTATTTCAAAGCAAAAGTTATCACATATATGTATGTTTGTTCCGGGTATTTTTAGCATAATAATATCTTAGCATAATAACTGGCGACAGGGATCATTCAAATTTTTTTTCTTCGTTTACAGCTATATTATTCATTCCCGTTTCTAATTTCTTTCATGAATAATTAGTGTTGAATAGAATTGGTTATGTAATGTGCAAGTTTTTTTTTTTTTTTACTGATCTCCTACGTTTCTGCATATAAATGTTGTTAGTTTATTAAAATGAGGGGACTCGGTTGAGACATCTTTATTTTCTTCACCGCCGCCACATTTTTCATGTGATTTTTCTACGCCCATATTTTATGCTCGTATTTGGTTTTTTTTTTTTTTGTTATATTTTTTCTTTGTTAATTTTTTGCTGATCTGTTGTTTTGTATTTTTGCGATTGAGTAAATTGAGAAGACTGTCCTCCGGTTCATCTCATATTTCATGTTTGGTAAAAAAAAATATCACGTAGGCAGGGGAAAATCTCAAAGAATACAAATTATTTGATAACGTATAAATTCCCCTGATTGAGAAAACTGTTAAACTGAAAAAATTGCATTTTCCTTTGTGTAAAAATGGTTAATAAAAGTCATACTAGGACAAAATAATGACACGGGCTTAATAGGTTCATTGTTTCCTTGTTTAAATGTTCACCTCATTCATGAAATGTAAATTTCATACGTTTCTTCTATTGTCAAAATTGCTGTTATGATTAATAATATACTTAAATTTAATTATGAAAATAATTAAAATTCCATCAACATAACAAGTAAACAAAAGATATTTGCATTTTATGTCATATTTTAAGAGCTTTTAATAGATGTGGTCTCAGTATTTGTGATAATTTTGTAGGGATTAGTTTTAAAATGTTCGCCAAAGCTGTCAGCATAGGTAAGTATAGTAACATGCATCCAATGCAAACTTGTAATGTTTATTTATTTCTTAATTTTAAATTATGACTTGTTCCTTTGAAACTGTATGTTTGCGAAGAATTTATGTGTTCAAATGTGGTTTTGTTATGGCTTGGTTTGGTTTGTGGTGTTTATGGTGTTTAACGCCACTTTCAGCTATTTTACACCTATATCATGGCGTCTAGCTTTCATTGTGACTAGATGCCGTAGTACCCTGTGCAAACTCCCAATCCTCGGTGGAAAAACTGTCAATCCTTGTCATTAAGGTTGAGTCGAGCCCATCCTTCCCGCAGGAAGGTTCAAACTGACAACCTCGGCGTTGACAGACCACGTAATCAATAATAAATGACTAACTAACTTAACCACTCGGAGACCGAGAGCCATCAGTTTCGATAGATTTGTTTAAATTGTGTTTTTCGCTACTTTCATTAACCTTTCAGCTATATCGTGGCGTTCAGATTTTATCGGGGAGGAAGCCGATCGATCGAAGTACCGGCGGGAGAAAACCCCCGACCTTCGGTAGGAAAACGGGCAATCCTTGTGTTTCGTTTAGTAAATAATTATTTGTTTCATTGTACTTTAACACCATCATTGTTTTAGCTATATCATGTCTTTTGGTTTTTTTTTTTTTTTTTTGGGGGGGGGGGTGGGTCGTGATCTAGGCGGGGGCGAAAACGGAGTACCCTCTGAATACACTCGACATTCTACAGGATAACAGGTCATGCAAGGTAAGTGAGGTTGGAGACGAGTAAACCCTGACTGCAGTAAGACTAGAACCAGCAACCAAAGTGTTGACAGACATGTAGATTATCAGTGGCCGTTCATGTAACAATTGTGATGTTTCTATTGGCTTGCATTTTTCTATCGCGATACTTTTTATTTTAAGCATCGCGATATAGATCCCCTTCGATTAAACTATTCGTATTCAAACGTGGTTTGAGGCCTAGGTGGCCGAGTGGTAAAGGTAGTTCGTCAACTATTTTACCACGTCGTCTGTAAACACTGAGATTGCGGGTTCGATTCTCACTGCAGGCAGGGTGTACTCGACTCCAATCTTAATTGACAAGGAATGCCAGTTTTCCTACCGCTGGTAGGTGTTTTCTCCGGGTACTCCGGCTTCCTCTCCAAATTAAAACTGGACGCAATGACATAGCTGAAAAATGGCTGAAAGTGGCGTTAAACTCCATTCAAACAAACAATCAAATAAATGTGGTTTAATTATGAAAATAAGACTCGCTGCAATGAATATAAATAATTTTTGTACGTTGTAAAATATATGCATTTAAAAGGTATAACAAACATAAATCGTTACCAAATTTCTACAATGTGAAGTTCGTCCCGCCTCGGATGAAGGTTTACACCCGACATACTTGCTGTCTATATGAACTCCACAAATACGCGCGCTGCTTTAATAGTGCTTTAGGTCACGAGTCCATATCCTATCTTATATTGGAGTACCGAGTCCTGAAATTAGAATAAATGCATATTTAAGATATCACGTTTATTAAATATATGTACGTCTCTTTCCATGCATACCATAACAAGGACTGTACTCTAGCTTAATATGAAAACAAAAACATTCTCATCATTATTCATATTTTATACAAACATTTTTCAAGTTCAACTTTACGACAGGTTATTATCACGTAAGCGTGATGTTTTACATACATTTTTTATAAAGTTTGTAACAAAAGAAATAAATTATATTGTTCTAAATCACGGTAAAGTATGTGTGCACGATATATTTGCAAAACCATACGGTCAGCATATTTAGGTCTTTACACCTTTGTGAGTGGTTATTTTACAAAAAAATGTAATCACATATTTTACAAACTAATTTACATAAATCATCTAAAATATAAATGCTCTTAAGATTTTACTTCCATTATCAATAAAGTAGAGCATGTCGTATATAAAAGATAAGAACATTTAACATTCAATAATCTTCTTCTGATAAACTAATTCAACCAGTTCCGTCCTTTCACATAACACTATACTATGTATATGAGTGTTCCATACCAGCTGTGTATGCCCTCGTATTAGTCCATTTTGTATTTGTTTTGGTTAATTTAATTCCGATTTGTTGTTCTGTATTTTAAGGATTAATTGATTGACTTTTTTTTTTAGAAAAGGGGGAGTTAATGCCACTGTCTGTACTTTTTATAGCTATATCATGGCGTCAATTCGTACCAACTGTTGAAAACCACGACCTACAATGGTATTTGATTTAATCCGACTAAACACAAGGCAATATGCAGTCTGGAATTTGTTGAGTCTGAAACCGGATCGTCCCGACCATCAGTTTCTAATTTACAGTTGACTTCTACTTTTTTCAGTTCTTTGTTTGTTGGTACTGGTTTCAAGGAAGACGTATGGCTTAGCCGACTGTGAAGCGTTAACAAAATGTATGACAAACCTCGGAGCCCACATGGAAAATGCTATTATAGATTTAGATCACTTCAGCAAGGAGAGTATGACCAGGTTTTATGACACTATATGTGGGTATGTATAATGAATGTATAATGAATGTCGGTATAGCTAAATGTACAGTCGTGTATAAAGCGTTATGGCTTGACGGAAACAGTGTTCATGGCTAAAAAAATATTATTTTCTTCTTAAACCCTTATACATTATTATATTAGTTGATATGCGAATTGCAGATAGAACTGTTTTTGTGTTTGTTAGAAGGGATATTGTTATTGTACAACAAAGTGATCAAAATGTCTAAAATTGACCAGCATTTATAAATCTTTATGGGTACAGTTGATTGTGTAGCGATTTTATAGCGTAAACTACATATATATCCTTTTTGGGGTTCTTGTGCCGTGTCATAGGGCTCGACCCACAACTTCACATCGCTTCACATGTTACGGGTTGGTAAGCCCTCTCGTTTATGGAGTTGCCGGGTTATAATACGGAAATTCTGGTAGCGAATAATGGTGAGTAACGTAATAGGAGTGGCACGCTTCTTATTTGGAAAAAGTTTTTGGCGATACAAAAAAAGCTAAATTCTACGTATCCATCTTACTCTTCATACTTTGCCGATGCGATTATGACCCATGCCATTTCCAAGATTTTTGTTTTTAACCATACTAAATAACTTCTCACTTGACGTAAAGCAACCTTTAAATCAACCAGTTAATCTAATATCGTATCCCCTTAGTTAAAGCGTGAACATAGCGCTTACATGCAAATATTAATATTCTGTTATATATGCTTATTCAACATTAGTACTTCTTTATAACAATGTGCCAATAATAATCATTTGCAATAATCACTTTTTACATATAAAATTAATCTTTTGAAATTTTCAGAGATTTGGACGACTTGGTTAAATGTTACAGCCCTAAAAACTATGAAGGATGTTCCTCGCTACAAAAATTTGTTCAGTTCGTGCCATCACAAGATGAGCTACGGAAACAGTTCGAGAACACGTGTATCCAAAAAGAAGGTAATTCCTTTATACAGTTTAAAGTCTTTACTTCAAAGCCACTTTCGTGATTGATTTAAATAGCCTAGTCACGATGTATTATGGCCTTACGTTTTTATGAAAGGAATGAAAACACTGCGAGAAATCATACCCTGCGACAGGAAACTGTCAGTCCTCTTCAATAAAGGTTGAGGTCGAACAAACCTGGTCGAAGTATACTGTAATTTGATTGTATGACTTAAACAGTTTATTTAATTATACCCCGCTTCGAAGAAAAGGGACATACTGTTATACCCTTGTCCGTTTGTTCGTCCGTCCGTAACAAAAATTTCCCTAGCAATTTTCTAAGCAACTATAGAATGTATCAACCCTGATATTTTTCATATTGCTTTATCCTATAATGCCATATGATGTATAGCGATTTCATGCTCATTGGTCATCTTCTTCGTGTTTGCCGAATATTTTTTGGCGGGGCTTATAACTAGTGAGCATTAGCTCACAGATACACGTGTTCTTATTTTAAGTATATTGGATGGGGAGAGGCGCGAGGAATATTTCAATGCGTTCAAGTCGGTTTGAAGCTATATATCTCAACAGAACTTGCAGCAAGCAAAAAACACTAACTCGTGGTAAAAACCGGTTCTTTCGTAAGTGCGAATTGATTCGGTGCTCAGATAGACATCTGCAGTCCCAAAAGACGTTTGCAATCTTTTACTGAACATAAAGCAAATAGGGACATTGGACGGATATTTTATAGCAGTAGGTAAAATTTCGTCATACAAAAAATTGTTGTTCTTATCCCCCAACCGTTTTTACATTCCACCGCAGTTAAGACACTCGTTGATGTTTTATAACTGCATGGGTGAATTTTTTAGGTAAAACCATTTAAGAACTCTACACAATCGTTACCCCGTTCATATGTATATCTGATAACTGACTAATAGGTTTTCAATGTGGCAGACAATCTAACTCCTTGATGTTTTCTTTCACAGAACTTGTTTCTGCAGTAGAATGTTTTACTAAGGATGGAGTTTCTCTGCCTTTGAAACAGTGCACCATGGCAATGGTCAGTCATATGTATTATGCCGGAAGTGACCAGGAAGGACATAGGCAACACATATGCGTGTATGTATTGCGGTTGTGTGAAACCTCACTAAAATTTCATTACCTGATGTTTCTTTTTCCGGAGAAGATAATATTTACTGTTGTTTAGATTATCTTATATCTCCTAGTTGATTGTTTGTATACTTGTTTCGTGCTGACTATAGCAGTTTCTCATTTTCCCAATCTGGAACAGGATCGATCGAATTATATATGAGTTCAAATTGCCACTGTTATCATTTTTAGTCTTTGAACTTACAGTTTTAATTGCCGTCCTGAATACACTAGTAGCTGAAATACTACTTGCTAGAGGTTAACGCAATAAATCAATCAAAGTTTTAACGATGGATGACCACTTAGTACTTACAAGAAGAATTAATGAACAACAAGTCCTTGGGACAACTCTTCTTGTTAGTGATCAGTTTCGCCATTGTGGAAAAGTACATCTTACAATAAAAATAAAAACAATATGTTTAAGATTACAAAGACGAGAGAAAAATAGCTGTTTATTGTCTTTGCAATAAAACGCATTTGAATATAAAATTTTGTTTGTATTTTAGAGCTATGTCCACGTACAACTCATGCGCCATTGGTGTAATAGAAGGAAAGTGCAAAGAAGAAACTGTCCAGTATCTGAAAGTTGCAAACAAAGAACAATATAATGCAGTTTGTTCTGCACCAAAGATTATTCTTAATTTAATATGTGTTTTTATTCTTCCTATTCTGTTAACATTTTTGTAGATCCTATGTTGCTCTTTTAAATTTTTCATATTTCTTATAGTCATTCCATTAAACTATAATAATCATCCGGAAAGTGTTTTGTATGTCTTTGATACATTTGTTAAGAAAATATTTTCGTTTGTATATTATATTGTAAACAATTATCATTGATTGGTGCAGATATAGTAAAGGATCTGTCACTCATTATTTTTTCCAGGAATAAATAATTGTTTAAAGAATACTGACTTTTGGTTGGCTGGAAAATATTTTCTGTCAGAGAATGGACACAAATCATCGTCATGGAGACAAGCACCGTTTGACTTACTATATTACACCGCAGAAAACTTATTTTTCGTTTGATCTTTATCAAGCAGTTGTGGAATAAGAACATGTCAACGTTCGAACTAGACAATAATGCTTTTACGAATGACTCTTCTTGCATTTTACTCATTGCCCATTCCGACACTTTCTGTACTTATTACATGTGCCATACTTCACGTCATAATACGATGCAGCTTATTATATAGTCAATTTATATTAAATGTATTTATTATGTTAATCTTTGTCCTTTTTATTGATTTACCTTTCTTAATTTTTATACGTATCATGTTTTATTGTTATATATGTGTATGTTAATGAAATCACAATTGAGTTTGGTGCAATCATTGATTGATCGATTGAGCTAATACTGTATGTCAAGCGAACAGCATTTCAGCTGTATTCATGTCGAGAACGGGTCAACAAACAAATAAATTGGAATATGAGAAGGACACACATTTTCACAGGCAAATCTTTTTTGGAGCCTACAATAGATTACTTGGAGTACAAGGAGAGTACCCAAATACGTTAAACACTGTTCGGCAGCATTTCGAATTACTAGTACATTCTGAAACCAGACCCTCTCCCCCTTTTGTCAAGCACCAAATTATATCAGACAATATTGAGACGTCATACAGATTACAAAATACAACAAATGAATTACGTCATGGATAACAGAAAACCCACAATACAGACGTATAACATGCACGAAATATGTAAGTAACGCGATGAATGCACTTACGAAGCCTATTGGTCAGTCGAAGTTTTCCAAGTGTCAAACCATATTTTTGCTTTAATCGTGTATCAAGATTTTTTTGTACACATTTTTAACGTTGAACATCCCATATAACACTACCGTGAGAGTTTAAAAACATGCTCGACTACACTAAACTAATGCATGTTGATAATCCGAAAGATATAAGCCATCAGAAATTTATAGAATGTCTACAATAATATCATAGTACTTTACAAAAGGTCTGGTTGTATGATCGCTTTGTTTCAGGAACATTCCCTGAAAAATTGAAGGTACGGACTGTGTGACAAAACAATCGAGCAGTTGTGCAAAATTTTAACACACAATTTTTGAATATAGCCAAGTAAAGTATTCCCACAAATATTGTTACGATACGTGCAAACGATAAACTTGAGGTGGCTAGAATTTTACAAGATTACCACTGTTTGACAAATCTGAACTTATATATAGAGAATTGGGTTCTAAAAGTTAGAAGTCCTGAACAGGAAAAAACGAAGAAAATGTCATATGTTTCAGTATCTGTGGTCTTAGTGCCCGGGTCCATTCAGTCTCTAACGACATATGGCCCGTGGTCCTTAGTGCGCGGGTCCATTCAGTCTCTAACGACATATCGCCCGTGGTCCTTAGTGCCCGGGTCCATTCAGTCTCTAACGACATATCGCCCGTGGTCCTTAGAGCCCCGGTCCATTCAGTCTCTAACGACATATCGCCCGTGGTCTTTAGTGCCCGGGTTCATTCAGTCTCTAACGACATATCGCCCGTGGTCCTTAGAGCCCAGGTCCATTCAGTCTCTAACGACATATCGCCCGTGGTCTTTAGTGCCCAGGTCCATTCAGTCTCTAACGACCTATCGCTTAAGGAATGGTGTTTTAATTGTCCTTTAATGTAGATTGCCCTTAATCAAGGAATCGTTTTTATCATCGTCCATCGTTTAGTGGAATAGTTTGGACATGTCATTCCTGAACATCAATACTACATCTGACTAGACGTAAGTTCCAAGGTAATTAAATCAAAGTCCCTATGAATTTTTCAGCTGGTTCTAGAATATAATTTTTACGCAGGTATGATGTTGTGCACCTATTTTAAATAATGATCTGTTTACAGTAAATATAATTCGAAATGTCGGTGTAGATATCCTCAAGAAATCAGTTACCACTTTTCTTAAATTCCAGACATGCTCTATTAGCGAACCTGAACTGGGTAACAGAGTGAAGTATTCTAGACATACATCTATTGCTAGGCTTAAGTCAAATATTGCAGATCAACGATATGCTTGTTTGTTTGTTTGAATGATGTTTTACGCCACTTTCAGCAATTTTTCAGCTATGTCATGGCGTCCAGTTTTTTGGAGGGAGAAAGTCGGTTAACCCGGAGAGAACCCCCGACCTTCTGTAGGAAAACTGGCAATTAAGATTGAAGTCGAGTACACCTGCCCGCAGTGAGACTCGAACCCGCAACCTCGGTGTTGGTAGACCACGTGTTCTATAGTAGACAAACTACCTTAACCACTCGGCCACCGAGGGCGCTCAACAACATGAGATTGTCATACAATATGTATACACTTTTATGATGGAAACAAATAGATTCCCCCAGGCATGATCTTCAATGACACACACACACGTGCACGTGCATCAGTGAAATGTTTTGTAATATATGTATCAATTTGTTATATTTTGAATTACTTTTATCATGTTAGATAATATGTACATGCCTTACTAATATTGTGAAATATTTTATATTAGGAAAGACTTCATAAGTTAATATATTACTTGTGTCTTATCCAGTTTGTTGTTTATTATAAATAAAATTTGTTTTAAGTACACTGCAACAGTATGGTCTTACATGATGGTGATGGGTGTTAAACGTACTTACTGGCAAATTATTCGATTTAATGTTCTCGCTAAAAGGGGAGGGCGTTTTTTGCTAGAACGATTTTACATTGGGAGCGAATGTTGTAAAAGGTGGGTGTTTTTAAGGACTTTTGATTTTTGAGTGCTGTGGGAGGGGATTCTAATCTTTTTGGGGTAGTTATTTTTTTTTTCAAATAAAAGGTAGTCAGTTTTAAAACAAATATACGAAGGGGATACAAATGTTATTCTCAGACTTTATAACATTAAACAACATTAACTTTGTGGATTACATTCTATATGTCATGTAATCAGGGACTATCTATACTATATAGTATAGACTGTCCCTGATGTGATCAATTATTTGGTTCATTTGATTCAATGGTCCATATATTCTGTATGTGACAAATCTCTCATAATCTTTATTTTGATTTGCAATTATACAGTCGGAATTACGTCTTCAGCTATTCCTAAGTTGCTGAGATACTCAGTCTTATTAAAATATATACCTTTCATTTGCTCCCGTCCCTATTTGTTATTTCCGCTGCGTTTACGTCTGATATGGTATCATATAAAGTCACCGCTCTCTGAATGTTTTTAAGCAATTTTCATTAAAATCACCTCTCCCTGCAATATACTGAATGTTAATACTTGAGACATATCTGGATAGCAATTTTTAGTTATTTCCCTTGATGATATGTCTTATTCAATAAACTGACAAAGTTTTCTCTCAATTCCAGTTTAAATCCAGTTTACTGGTTATAAATTAAGTTATGTTTTCAAACTCTTTTCATTTTAGTAGTGAATGATGAATGTCTGACAATTCTGCCCATAACAAAATCGGCCCATGCAAAATCGGCACATAACAAAATTTTTCTTTGTTTGTGTTTTTTATGTTCTAACAATGTAAATAAAACACTAAAAAATATGGTTTCTTAGTTTTTATTACATGAGTATCACTGAACAACTAAAAACAATAAGTTTAATAATAATAATAACTGCATCATTATTTTTAAGTAACAATATTTTAAATATATATCTCATCTCACAAAATGAAGCAACAATATGAAAAGTTCAGTCAATCGTTGTTGGGGCCGTATATCTGTCCGCATTCTCTTAGCAACTGGGACGCCGAGATCTCGTCATCTTCGTAGCGGCCCCATACCTCATGAAGACGACATTCCAGTTCCTTGTATCTCTGTCTCTGGTTTCTTAGTATCTGCTCCTCTGACACCAATCTTACTGCAAGCTCCACCAGGTTGGCTTCACGTTGAAGAGCAGGCACTAGAATATAGAAGGGTGCATTTTCTTTGTCAACATCGGCATTGATACGTGTATGCCACCCTATAAAAAGAAAACATAAAATTTAGATAATGTTATCTAATACATGAATTGTCTATATATATATGGAAAAGAAAATGGAATTATAAATAAAAAATATGTATTTATATATCGAGTTATAAATAAAAAAATATGTATTTATATATCGAGTTATAAATAACTGTTGTACATGCCGTAAAAATTAACTTGTTTTTTATAATAAATTTATAAACATACCTTCTACATCATTGTTGGTGAGAATGCTGCGCTGGTAGGTGGACCAGGTTCTTGGAGTATATACTGGGTTGTTGATCCACGTGGCGGCTATGTAGCTATGTAGTCAACCAGGCGCTGCAGTTCTGGTGATGTGGCTCTTGGTCCAAGCTGGGCAAAAGCTGCTGGTATGTCTGCTGTTGACAGGAAAGGTAGAGCCATCAGAGACCGAATATATCTATACTCTGCACCACGCTGACTGTATGTTGTCTTGAAACCAAGATCTGTTACTTTGCGGAAAATGGCTTGGCAGAAGTGAAAGGCGCAGCCATGGATGGTAGTCTCGGGAAATTCTTGTCTGATAGCTTTCCAGGCACCTGTAAATAGAATAAGAATACATTTTATAACATCAAACATTGATGTAATTATCGATTAGTGTATCATTTCTTTATAAAAAGAAAAAGAAGTAAATAAATAACTTATGATTATCATTTATATAATTATCGATTAGTGTATCATTTTTTTATAAAAAAATAAAGAAGTAAATAAATAAGTTATGATTATCAATAATTTGTAAAATTGATATTTACCTTTCTCAAAATCAGACACGAAAGCCTGTACTTGAGTGGGACCAGCTACTGCAGTCTTTACCTTCTGCAAGACCTACAAAAGAAGAGCGAAATTATAGTTGACCTATAATTGGATTAACATAATTGGATTATATATACTACAATACTATAAACGACTGATAACAATACTATAATTCAATTATCCAATCAACTCATTCGTATGGTTGTATTTGTATATTTAATTACTTGTAATTAATTTTAAATATAACCACTTATAACACATTGTTTTGCTCATTTAACTAACATGAAAACTTACAGCTATATAATCTTTACTCTTCCGTCTGGACATTAGGCAGAAGACCAAAGGGATCTGCTTACAACTGTCACCCTTTCTAATGAAGGCGTGGATAGACCACATCTGTGTGAATGGTTCACGAACGACCTTGAACGCTCCATCGCAGAACCAACGCCTGGATTGCTGTAGGATGGTAAGCTGGTCTGGCGTGGAAAACAAGAGATGCCTTTCGCTGTCTACACGGATATCCCCAATCAAGAACTTGTCACATTGTAGATACTCTGTGTCTAAAACATAAAACATATCAAAAGTCAGAAATATTTTGAACAAATATTCTTACATCTTTATATGATAGAATAAAATAAAAATAGCAACAAGAAACAATAATGTATATAATTATTGAAAATTATAAATATTTTAAACAAATATTCTTACAACGAAGTATAGATCTTTATATGTTTCAATACAAATAGAAGAAAAAACAATAATAACATGTAACAAGTTTTGGTGCACCACGGTTGGAACCCTCCTGAACTACTGTATAACTTACTGGAACATCTGGGAGTATGGTATCTGGTAGATCAGGCTCTCTAAGGGAGCTGTAAATAACATTTGTTTTATATTTTGTATTCATATACATACACATTTATAATTACATTAGCACATAAAAAAATATTTATCGTTCAAAGTCTTATTGTAATGTCGAAAATAACGTAAGAACAAGCTGATTTGCGTCCTGAATATAGCTAAAATATTGCTTGCTAGCAACCTAGCTCTGGTGTGGGTTGGTCGGATATATGAGTGGATTCAGCAGGACCACTGAAATATAACAAAAACATTTCATAAAAAAGTTTTAGGTATTAAGGATTCAATTATATAAAGTTATATACATTATAATTAGTACATGTTAAAAGTCAACTTGAATAAATTATATCTTATATATATTTAAATTATATTTAAGTCACATTTTATATTTATAAAAAAAGATAAAAAAATTAAAAGTATGTCTTACCTCATTGTTTCCTCTTGCGCTTCTTTGCATTTACTACACGTAAATGCTAGGGTACCATTCGGACCATCTCTCTATAATCTGTCTGGGTGATGCCTGTATTGCAGATTCTGTGCTGCCACAGGTTACACATGTCACATTGGTGTGCATGCTGTCTAGTGGTAACTTTACGGGAACATTCAACACATTGATCGGGATCCATGGTTAGAATGAGGACCCATTATTATTTTACCGTCTTTTTATAATTTTTCGGTAAAAAATCAAAGAAAATGTTCAGTTTTTTTTAACAATTTCTCAATTTCTTAGTACATTTGGTCACGAAAGCTAAGCTTTGTATTTTTCTGTAATGTTTTGCCAATTCATGTTTGTATCAACCATGCTATAGCTTGTGTGTGCTTTGTATGTTCGTAAAGACAAAAAGATTCAATCTTTTGATCTTTTGACCTTAAATGATTAAACAAATAAAAAAAATTATTGCTAATTAAAAAAACAACAAGACTATTAATAAGATTAATCAACAATAACTCCTTATGGAATGATTGTTAAACAACAATATAATTAAATGTCATTGTTTTAACAAAAGCAAAACATTAAATTTATTCCACCTGAATGGGATATCTTACTTTAAACCACGCAAAATCAGTGATAAGGAGCACCCCTTCCGATAAAAGAGACTTTTATTTGTCCAAGTGCGTCCGGAGAATCTTTGCTTTACCCGAAACCGTTTCTTAACATTTTTAAACGTTCCAAAGATTATGACTTTTGTTGTTGAGGAAAGAGCAGAGGAAAACCCACAAGAATATTGAAGGATCTGCCTTTTTGGTAAAAAAGCGACTAAGTGGAAGTTGATTTGGAATTTGCCTGTAAAATTCTATTGTTTTAGGTTCTTTAAACATATAAAAAGTCTCCCCATCTGTATGTATTGACCGTGAAACCTGGCGATGTCCAGTAAATAATATAGCCTTTTTATAGGCAACATAGGCATAGCATTTAAAGAGCCTGTAATTAAAACAACGCTTGGAACACTTACATTTCTTTTTGCCATAATTCGCGTTTTCCCTTCCCTATTCTAGCTAGCTTCAATAGATGAGGTATATTTTCTATCATGATGCCATAGACATAGACTAAGACTAGTAAGAGGGAGATTGAGGGTTAGACTAGAGTCTCACTTCAGGCACGATGCCCTGGTCTCCAATCTTTAATTATTTACAAGGATTGCCAGTTTTCCTACTGAAGGTTTTGTCCAGGGACTTCAGCTTCTGACACCATGATATACTAGTAGCTGTAACATTGCTGGAAGTGGCATTAAACAACATTCAAACAAACAAAAACATTTTTTAAAGTTAAGGTTGCCCTGTCATTTTGAAAGTTACTTTCAATTTTATTGCTATTTGAGTCAGAAATTGATTAACTAACATGTAATATTATTTTTCTTAACAAAAGGGAATAATGAATACTATTAATTCAAGGTTAATTGCAAATATGTTTGTGTGTTTTGAATGGTGTTAAATGTCACTTTTGACAAGTTTTCAACTATTCTAAATGTTGACATATTTTTTGTAATTGTTTTTGCCTGACAAATAAAACTGCTTACGGCATATGGTCCATGCCCAGCTTATGCTCCTTTTGTAGATAAAAAAGTTGCTAATTGACGACTTTCCAATTTTAAAAATGCCACCTAGTGTCCACTTCTGGTACTAAAAACTGCTGCTATAGACGCAATTTGTCCTGTTGAAAACTTTTGAAATGGACAATTGTCTTTAATAAATTTTCACGCTTCAGGTGAATGACAGGTGTTAATATATTAGTGTTGATGTTATTATAGCTCCATGCTGTGTAAACATGATCGTTAATTAATTAACCGATGTTTATTTGGCCATTTACCTGATGCTAATAAAAGGTAGAACCCCAGCTTGATTAAACACATTTACCAGTGACATCCTTTTCAGATTCAAACTCACCTGTTGCCAATGGCTATAGTAACATTCTGCCATTATGTTAATTAGATGAAAATTTAATTGGTCTAGTAAAGTAATACAAAATCAGCCACAGTTTTTTTAAACGGAAGTAAAAGGGGAGATAAATTATGTAAAACTGGAAATGGGTAAATTGAATTCAAAAATTATTTTCCAGTTATTTAGTGTTATGAAATGCGGCAGATTTTTCATTTTGATAGAGCAATTTTCTATAGTAAAGTTTGACCTAAATTACAACCAAAGTGTTTGTTTGGACGAGTCCATTGTTGTCCCTTTGAAATCCTTCAGGTAATATCATTTGCAGTTAAGGGCGGAAAAGTCTCGCAGTTTGTTCGAATACCACTGCACATTACCACAGCAGACAATGTTTTTGAAAATAACATTAGGTCCCTTTAGAAACTCAAATATGGAATAATAAAACAATGCAACCAAAACCTGCAGTAGTGAAAATGTAAATCCTGCCAACAAAGTTATAAAAATGATCAGCAATGCAAGGCCTACAAATCATTACATTTTTAGTCCAAAACTGTCAGATGACTCTTTATGCGAGTGGTCTAAAGCACATCAGTGCTTAAGTTTTCTTGTTGTGAATATATATGCCGACTCTAAATAAAAATTATTTATTGATTTATATATTCATTTTAGGAGTTAATGTCCTTAAATGATGAATTTGGACAAAACAAAAAGTTTTTGTGTTAAAAATTAATCCGTAACAGCTACTAGTAGAGGTAAACTGTAAAGAAATCATTTAATTTTGTATAAATAGTCTGATGGCACTTTATAGGAGTTATTGCCCTGAATCAAAATTTTTGAAGAATTTGTGGTTTTTGCCCAGTTATTTAAATGCTATAACAGCTACTGAGCTAGACTGAAATTGTAAATATTGCAAAAATTTTAAGATAAGTTACAGTCATTTGAGCAATTACATACACCTCATGAGTCTCTATTGACACTAATTTATTTGGTAAAATTTTAAAATAAATAGTAAAAGTAATTATTATTATTGTACCTTAATTTGATGTCTATTGTAAGAATTCAGAAAAAATGATCAACCTTACCTAGCATTTTTCATGTGCATCTTCAAAGACGAGAAATGAAATTTCTTTAATAAAGATCGTTTCTCGTTTGTTTTGCAATGTCTAATACTTTAATAACATAAAGAAGATGAAAATTATGTTTGAATTTTGTATAAATAGATCGAAGGTAGAATTTTTTTTTTGCTACATTACAAGCAATAGGACTGAATTCTGCCGTTAACATGACAAATCACAAAACTTAACTTGTTGGGAGATAACTAGCTATTATATACATGTATCTTCAAAATATATTTCAATTGTGTTCCTTACAAAATATGATAAAAAATTACATGTATATTAGTAAATTAAATTCAGTAAAACTGTGAATGCATATGTGGCCTACAGATCATTATCCCCACTTCCAAGAAGAGGGGTATACTGTTTTACCCTTGTCCATTCTTCTGTTTGTTCATCCCTAACAAAAATTTCTGTCGCATTTTTCTAAGCTACTTGAACTATAGGGTGCGGATTTTTATATATAGTTGACATACATTTTCTAAGCAAATATAGGATGCATAAGCCTGATATTTTGCATATTGCTCTATACTATAGTACCTTATGGTGTATAGCGATTTTATGCTCCTTAGTCATCTACATACACTTCCTGTTTGCCAAATACTTACTAGTACCAAAGTCAAATTTATTCACAATATGGATATGTGTGCTTAAGGTACAGTAGACAACTGAGGCAGTTTAAGACTTTCCAAACATTGTCAAATTGAGGTCACATTTGTGCAACAAAATTCCTTTCAAAATTTTTAACCCCCCCCCCCCCACTCAAACTCAAATTGCCTAAATACAACTGCTTGTTGGATATACAACACAATTTTTTTCAATTGATAATTTTGTTTTATCTTTCTTCTGGAAACAGTGTACATATAATATGTAGACAATAATTTCCTAAAGACACTTTACATAAAAATTCATTAGAGGTTTATTACCTACTTCCTCCAACAAAATGAAAAAGATATTTAAAGTAATTTATTTGTAGTGTATAATATTACAGTCAGTCATGTAATGAAGAGGATGTGTATTCTATATTAGGAAAATGTGATTCATTTCAGTAAAAAGAAGTAAGGGGAAATGACAGTAAAATTCGCTTTTTTAATCAACAGTATTTTTGAAGATCGGCGCACAGTCATGTAAAGAATACTAGAAAAATGAGATTCAACAGTAAGGAGTTGGCCCAGATTGCTGAACAAGGAGTTCTAGACAAGGAAGGAATATTGTTAATGAAATACAAACCTGAAGGCAGAATATTTAAAAAAGAAGAAAGTAAGCAGATGGTCATTTGTGATATTCATATTTTGTTATTCGAATTTTTTTAATTACATGTACATGTTTTCACTTCTTATCTAACTGTTTTTAGGGTTATTGAAAATGAATCCCCCCCCCCCATTTCTTTTAAATAATTCTACTTTTTTACAGATTAATTCCTCATTCAGTATTAAGATGCAGGAATATACAGTGGATTAATCATAATTGCATAACCAAATTATGAGAGAAAAATATGCAAATAACAGGAATATGCAATGAACAGAAAGGCAACTTTTTAACAGAAAATATAAAGTGTTTATTCACGTTTCTCCAACACTGTCACTTCGACTAAAGCAACAACCAATTAAGACAGGGGATTAGGAGGCCTTAGAAGGGAGAGGTTAAGGTCTATTATACATGTATTCAATCTCTGTATATTCAAAATGTTGTTGCAATAGTATGTTTACAATATGGATGAAACAGATCGGTCACCACCTGTTTACCTATTACGTAATCACCGGTCGGTGGTCAATAAACATATGTCAGTGACAGGAAATAGCCTTAGGGTTGATTTTTTAATACAAATATTTCTAGAAGAAATTAAAGGGATTAAGTCCAACAAGTGATTATTATAAAATATTACTTTTTTTATGTCCGATTTGATCAAATCGTAGTCGGTCATTTTAGTATAAATTTCGGTCATGTCCGGCAAATATGACAGTTTCGGACCCTTGGTTAAGGATTATCTGACTCAGAATATTTAATACAGATTTTAGATAAAATGATGGGCAATTGAATTTTTGCTTGTTTTATTGTTAGTTGTTTTTAATTTCTTCATTATTATTATTATTGTGATTTTAAGCTCACCTGACCTGAAGGTTCATGTGAGCTATTGCCGTCACTTGGCGTCCGTCGTCGTCGTCATTAACTTTTCTTTAAAAATCTTTTCCTCCAAAACCACTGAAGGGATTGTTTTGAAACTTTGCACACATCATCTGTAAAATGTCCTCTACCAAGTTTGCACAAATCATGGCCTCAGACCAACCAACATGGCCACCATGGCTAAAAATAGAACAAGGGGTCAAAATACAGTTTTTGGCAAAGAGTTCAAAAAATATTACAGATACAGGAAAATTGAAAAGACCTTCCTTCTTCAGCATCAAAAGCTCTACAAAACACTCCATTGGGTCAAAGTTGTATGACGACTCCTTGTAGGAGTCTTTTAATTGTTGAAATTGCTGATTTTTGCCTCAAAATCTTGAAAATTATTAGAACTAGATAATAAGTTAACATTGCTTAATTGTTCTGCTCTATGAGAACTACAAGATTGACTTTAGGGTCAAGATTGTCTGATTAACTGTTCAAGAGTTATTTCCCTTGAACTCTTTTTTTAATTGGTTTTAATTGATTTTTTTAAATCTTCTCCTCTCAAACAACTGTACTGCTTTAAAACTTTGTACACATCACCTGTCAAATGTCCTCAAATAAGTTTGCACAAACCATTGCCGTAGATTAACCAATATGGCTGCCATGGGGCAGTCAAAAGAGTTTTTCGGCTGATAAAAAAAGCTGGATAAAAAAGGGTTGTTTGGTTTCAGGTTCAGGTGAGCGATACAGGCTCCTGGGAACCTCTAGTTTTTTTATAAACTTTATAATATTTTATGCAAAGCAATACTGTAGTATGCATAGCACTTGCAGAGTACATTTCAACACATTAACAAAAACATTCATGACGAAGTTCCATGCGGAAGTTAACGACAGTTTGTCTGCACATTCCAGGACTGTGATATTCATGCTTGTACATTGAGTTGGTTGTCAATTTTTTCTATTTCTTTTGCCTTGGTCTGATGTTACTTGAATCTAGTTTGCGTCTGTATTTGTCTGTGACTTTTTCAAATTTCTATCAGCTGAAAAATGTTGTGGTGAGCGTGCCAGACAAATTTCTTCTTCTTTTTTGTGCTATCCTTAGAAGTAGTTGCTAATGCGTTGTCCTTCAGTTGTGGAATGTTCTATGTAGTGTTTTTGGTTCTATGTATACCCAGGGACAGTCTATACCAGAGTAGTTATAGTATAGACTGTCCCTGGTATACCGAACACTTGGTTCTGTACATGTATATGGTATCAGCATTTAAGCAGTTGGTGAGGTAACCTCTTGTAGAAAGTAGCAAAAAAATGTGAGTCACCTTCGTCTGCTTGTAATAATCACACTCAACATAAATATTTATACTTGAATTTTGAAATACCGATTATACTAGTCTTTAATACTTCCGTGGTTATACTTTTTAGCTCACCTGATCCGAATGTGAGCTATTGCCCTCACTTGGCGTCCGTCGTCTGTCCGTTCAACTTTTCAAAAATCTTCTTCTCTGAAACCACTTGACAGAATGCAACCAAACTTGGTATGGTTGTTGCTTAGCATGTCCTTTACCAAACTATCGTTTGGATTTTTGATTCCTAAAAAAAAAAAATTGGTCGCCATGGCTAAAAATAGAACAGGGGGTCAAAATACAGTTTTTGGCTTATAGTTCAAAAAGTATTACAGATACAGGAAAACCGAAGAGACCTTCCTTCTTCAGCATCAAAAGCTCTACAAAACACTTATTGGGTCAAAGTCATATGACGACTCCTTGTAGGAGTTATTGCACTTTAATTGTTGAAATTGATGATTTTTGCCCTTTTTGCCTCAAAATCTTGAAAATTATTAGAACTAGAGAAAAAGTCAGCATTGTTTAATTGTTCTGCTCTATGAGGAAGGAAATTCTATATAAAAAAGGGTTGTTTGATTTCAGGTTCAGGTGAGCGATACAGGCTCCTGGGAGCCTCTAGTTAATTATGATTTGAATGTAAAAATCAACAAGATAATCCTTCAGATGCCCCTTAATCCCAACACTTAATTGGGTGATGTTTTAATTAATTATCAAATATGGGGAGAAACGTGAACACACCATATAAAGTTTCCACTTTAATTGTCTAATTAAAAGCTGTGTTTATCCATAAAACAATTCAGGTGACTTTTCTAATGCTTTAATTCTTATATAACAATTATATTATAAAAAAGTTGTCAAAACATGCTTTGATAATTCTAGTGCAAGGGTGTCATCCTGGTTTGCCAACTTTTAATTATGGGTATATATAAACATAAGGTGTTTTGTTATTTTAGCAATTATAGTTCTTGAAAATTATAGTCTGACTGTTCACCATTAAAATGATTAAAAATGTGGCATATACAATAGAATTCATTGGTATTTTACATACCAGAATAAAGGTTTTGTTATAGTTTAAGAAAGAACAGATTTAATTTTAAAGCATACTTATTGATGAAAATTTTATATTAAAAATTAAAAGTTTGTTTTAATGAATAACATGTTAAATAACATCAGAATAGTAATCTTAAAGTTTTTTTTGTAATAAACAGGAATTTTTGAATTTCTTAATATTTTCCATGCAATTAACAAAATTTTTTAACAACTTCTATTTTTTTGTCAGAATGTTTAGCTCTGTAAGGAGGGTGCCAAACATTTGTTTTATTTTTCCTCTGTTTACTTTTTACAATGTTGCATGTACATGAAGTTTCAAAACACTGACAAAATAATTCGCTCTAATCTATTTGACACACACATTAGAATACTTAGAATTTCTTTATTTTTTATAGCTTACATTGATAGATACTGCAAGTTGAAAGGAAACCTGTTGTTTTACTACAAGAAAAAAGAGACGGTAAGTAGTGTGAATGTGTGTAATACTGATAGGTAAGTACTAGTAGTGTGAATGTGTGTCATATGACATGCTGTGTAATACTCTTACTTGATGAAAATAATACATACTTGTAAAAGTAAATTTATCGGATTAAAAATTTCTTTTAAAGGTTAGAATGATCTCTCCTTTAAAAGTTATAATTTTTACAACTGGAATTATCAAGTTTAGACATGTCTCAAACTTTTTAAAAAAATGGAGTTCAACCTTTCATCCCCAAAACTATTGTCCATTGCACCCTGCTGTTAAGCAACTGCACCAGGCCATTAAAAAATGGCTCCCCGAATCTTGATAATGGGCAGTAATTTGAATAGACATGTCAGACAAATGAGAATTTAATTGTCCGTCAAATTAACTTTTATGTATGGTAAGGAACAAGACTGAAAATTAAACATTCTTTAAGTTCAATGTAGTCAAGATCAAAGGGGAAGGAAATATCAATAAATGAGTTAAGAATTCTGAATGAATGAAAGGGATCTACAAAATTATTCACTTGCAGCTCTGCTGTGTACCAGTAACTTGCAAAACTGTATACACATTGCCTCTGACTGTCTTATGCAGTTTGAAACAACATTTTCACAAATTATATCAAGTTCAGCTTTTTAATTATATTAAATTCATGTAATTGTATATAAAAATATAAGTTACAATTTTGTGTTCTTTTTTAGCTCACCTGGACCGAAGGTCCATGTGATCTATTGCTATCACTTGGCGTCCTTCGTCTGTCGTCCGTAGTCCGTCGTCCGTCGTAAACTTTTTCAAAAATCTTCTCCTCTGAAACCACTGGGCCAATTTTTCTCAAACTTGGCCACAATCATCCTTAGGGTTCCTAGTTTCAAGTTTGTACCCAGGGTGTTGATCAACAGACAAATATGGCCGCTGTTACTAAAAATAGAACATGGGGGTCAACACAGGTTTTTGATCATTATCTAAAAAACTATAATAGCTATAGAGAAAACCGTTACTTCAAATTGATCAGCACATTATGGTCTACAATAGTTGCTATTAGTGCGAAGTTGTGTATTGGCTTCTTGTAGGAGTTATTGTCCTTTTTTTGACGATTTTTGACAGAATTTTTGGTATTTACAATATAACCTGAAAAATAAACGAAGTAGAGTGAAACTGTAAATGGCAAAAATGATCAGCAATAAAAGCCCTACAATTCACTTGATTGGTCTGAAATTGTCAGATGACTCCTTATATGAGTTATTGCCCTTAAATGGTAATTTTTTTATGAAATTTTCCGTTTTTGTCCTGTAACTTTAAAACTATAACAGCTAGAGTAAAACTGTAAATAGCAAAGATGATCAACAATACAAGCCCTACTATTCACTGAATTAGTCTGAAATTGTCAGATGACTCCTTATAGGAGTTATTGCCCTTAAATGGCAATTTTTTATGAAATTTTCCGTTTTTGTCCTGTAACTTGAAAACTATCGCAGCTAGATTGAAACTGTAAATTGCACAAATGATCAGCAATAAAGACCCTACAATTCACTTGATTGGTCTGAAATTGTCAGATGACTCTTTATAGGAGTTATTGCCCTTAAATTGCAATTTTTTATGAAATTTTCCGTTTTTGTCCTGTAACTTAAAAACCATAACAGCTAGAGTGAAATAATAAATTGCAAAAATGATCAGCAAAAAAAGCCCTACAATTCATTTAATTGGTCTGAAATTGTCAGATGACTCCTTATAGGGGTTATTGCCCTTAAATGACAATTTTGTTATGAAATTTTCCATTTTTGTCCTGTAACTTGAAAACTATAGTAGCTAGATTAAAACTGTAAATTGCACAAATGATCAGCAATAGAAGCCCTACAAATGATTGCTTAGTCCAAAAATTGCAAGATGACTCTTTATAGGAGTTATTGCCCTTTCATTATGAATTTGGACAAATGAACAGTTTTTTAATTATAAATTAGTCTATAACACACCTATTAGTAGAGTACAACTGTAAATTTCTAAAGTACCCTAAAGGACAATGCCTAAAAACCATTTAGTTTTCAGAAATTGTCGATGGCAACTTATAGGAGTTATTGTATTTAACAAATTTTTTGAAGAAATGTTTAGTTTTTGCACAGTAACTTAAAAGCTATAACAACTAGACTGAAACTGTTAATTTCAAAAATTTTAATATAGTTTAAGTCATTTGGATTCCAGGTGAGCGATTACAGGCTCCTGGGAGCCTCTAGTTTTTTTTTGTGTGTGTTAGAATGGCATGTGTGCTTGTTCTGTGAAAAAATTATATGAAAAACTTAAAACAGTTGTATCATTTCAGGCAATTTTTATTATTTTTATTAGGTAGATTATTGTGAAAATATAGTTAATTTTCTTTGCCTTCTCATCTTTATTCCAGCAATGCAGTAATTTGATGTTGTAATCTCCATTCAAGCAGTAAACAAGCACTGATTTTAACAAATATAAATTGTAAACATTGAACAAAAAATGTTTTGATTGGTTCCCTGCATTGTCTGCCTTCAGCAGTGGTTACATACATATCTTTATATACTGATTAATAACCATATTTTCTATAAAAAAATGTGTATTGATCACTGATGAATTTACTAGAGATTTGCATAAATGTCAAAATAGTTATCTTGAAATTAAATAAAGGTAATACATGTTCTAGTATTTAAGTTGCACCTTAAAAAACGTAAGATGGCCATAAAAATTCCTGGGGTTGCCGGAGGGGGAAAAGTGCCTTATTTAAAATAGGAGCAATGCAAAATCAAGTAATAGCTCAAACTAAAATGTATATAATTTTAAATTATCTTCCACGAGCAAAAATGCAAGAAGAAATCAGTGAGAAATCTTATTTAATTAGGGTGATTTGTAACAGAAAACTATAGCTACATGCATGTGGTTATTATTCTTTTAGCTCCTACCTTGTGATATTCAAAGAATTTTTCATTTTTATGAATAAACATTTTTTTTCCTGTGTCAGTACTTCTTGTTTTACATTTAGTTTTTGTTATAATGGTTCTCATTGAGTACTATTACTTTCTCCTTGAAAAATTATAGAAAATGGTGCAGAACTTCTTAAAACAACATTAAAATGTAACCAATTAATTTTTTTCAGAAATCAGAGCCATTAGGTGTTTTGGTATTAGAGAGATGTACTATAGAACTGGATGATGAAATAGATAATGCATTTCTAATAGGTACTTTAACTATGATGATGCTTAAATGTGTGGTTCAGGTAGTCAGTCCTTTAGTACAGGTTGGGTTCAGGTAGTCAGTCCTTTAGTACAGAGTATATAACAAAATCAAAGGTCTTCCCCTGGGGAGTATGGGTGGGTAAAACCCTCCTTCAAAGGTGTCTGGAGGTATACATACACACCTCCCTTTCAAATGTTTTCTGTTTATGTGTAGTTTAGTAATTCTTTTTTTATGGAAACTAAGAAAATGTTAATGGTTTTAAAGGGCCTTAAAAATTTGAGATTTACATCTTTTTAACATTTTATATTGATATAAGATCATCTTTTTTTAAAATTTGAAATCAATTTAAGATGTCTTTGGCAGTTACATCTACACAATCTGTGAATAATATCACATGATAATTTGCAGATCAAAGAAAAGAAAGGTATAATTAAACAGGTGTCTGTAATTATCACCCATAGATTATGTCTAGGTTTGGAATACACAGTTGTGACAGGCATAGTGAAGTATGTTAAGCCGATTATAATTCAAGTTAAGCAACTTTCTATTACAGACTGACCTATTAATCGTAAACGTACTAAAGACTTATAGAAAAAAATCTAATGTGTGAATACTATCTTATGTCATTCAGACACAGTTAGTCCCCTCTTGTTTCATTTTGTGTTGGAATAAAGGTTTAACACTACTTTAAGCAATTTTTCGGCTGTATTATGGTGTCAAGTTTTTAATTGGGAGGAAGAGAGTGTTACATGTATCTTGAAGAAATGGTGATACTTAATACATTACACAGGGATCTGAAGAAAAGCAGAAGACGCCAGGATGTGAACAAGAATTTGTTAATGAATATTGAAAGATGAAAATGTGGCCAAAAATAAGATTTAATAATAGACAAAGGCAAACAATAATAACTAAGAACACATGTAGAAAAGTCAAGATTAGCAACACATAATTAATTTTTTAGTAACTTGGTGGAAATCATGATTATTATCCTAAAATCTTAAATTTAAGTTCTGACATTTTGATTTTAGTGTTCGAAGGAGAAGAGCAGACATATCATTTTGCTACCAAGACAGAAACAGAGAGAGATCAGTGGATCCAGGCATTACACATCTCCAGCTATGAATGTCTTAAAATGCAGCTTCAGAGTCTGCGGGAACAAATCCAGGCAAAAACTGGGCGTGATCCTGTATCCCAGCCACCACCCACAGAAACAGGAATGGCATATGAAACACAATCGGGTGCGAGTCTACCTGATAAAAAATGTCATGAAACAATGTGAATTCTTTGGTAATCTTTTGTAAGGTCAAGGTGCAAGAATCCCAAGGTGAAGGCTGTTATGTTTAAGTTTTCTGTTTTCATTTTCTCACATTTAATTAGCAATCATTTTTCCCTTTTACAGTTTGTATGTGGGTAATTTTTATGTCATTTGTCTATGGATCAACGCTATTTTTTTTTAATTTAATTTATTTAAATGTTATATGGTGTATTTTTATTTATATCTTTCCAATGAGTCTTATTCACCATTACCAAAGGCAACATTAGCTGGCAGTCATCGCAGACAAAATATATGTTATATAAAAGCTGCAAACATTTATGTAGATTATTTTGAATTACTTGTAATGCCTCTTTCAGCATTTTGTCAGCAATTTTGTCACCATGATGATCAGTTTAATTGCCATGGTGATTATTTCTCAGGCTGACAATTGACAAAGTTTATAATATCATTAAGAGTGTTATTTGTTTACTTGTTAAAATTATAGTTTAGTGAACAATCTTTTGACTTAACAGTAGGTTTAAACAGTTTTTTTTTTACTGCAAATATTATTTATCTTGTGCTAATGTACTTCAATTTACTATTACTTAAAGCATTGTTACATCTTTCTCAAAATAAAAGTGTTGTTAATTTAATATGGCATTTTGTTGTAAATAGACACAAGGCAGCTACTATTTTATTGTTGTTTTTAGTTTGGTTACATGTGTTAATATGGTGTCTTGATCAGCTGATGTAATTTACATCGTTATCAATTTCAGGAAATGTCAATGCTAGCGAAGAGCCAGCCATGGAAATATGTTTAGGTTTGTTTTTTACTAAATATCTTTGATGAATGAAGAGCATTTCTGTTAAAATAATAATGTTTTTTTTTCTTTTTTTTTTTGCACCTTTTAATTTTATAAATTTTTAAATGATGTTAAAGTTAGTCCTACTAATTGCAAATATATCTACATTACCGGGGTATTTGTACTGGATATTGTTTTTGATCCTATTGTAATAAAATACATTTTATATTGAAGAGAAGAGTATGAAACAAGACACATTTCTGGCTGATTTCTGTGTATTGGCATGTCATCTGTTTATAACAGGATGTCACAAACAAATATTGTAATTAACAGCATGTTATGATCCATTTTGTCTTACATTGGTTTTAAATGCTTTATTGGATGTTCTTAGCCAATGTAAATAAAATCGTATTATTAAGGATTATAAAAATGCTCATGCATGATTTTTTTTTTTACTTTTATAATATATTAACATTTTATTTTTTGAGATATTTTCTGTCTTGTATTCTGTTAAAATAATATTGTGTGACTCTTTCAGGGAAAAAGCATTGTTTTGAAGCTATTAATGGCATTTATCTTGAGCATGTATTTTAGCCTGTTAACCTAATTTTTTAAATAAAATTGTGTTTAATCTCCAAGTTTTCACTGCATTTAAAAGCCAAGCAGAATTTTCAAAGAAAATTCAAATTACTAGTTAGTATTCCTAAAATTCAGCAAAACTGTAATGAGAAAAAACTCATTTATGTAAACAAATACTCGCCCACAATATCTCTGTTGTTAGTTGTGTGGCTAAAATCTTTCTCTAAATTGCCTTTAAAAGTATAAGGAGTCTCAGGCCTGCCTGTCATGTAACATTAAAGTCATCTTAGACTTAATTAGAATATCCTCACTTGATATTTTGCACGAATGGCCTATCTGTCCTATCTAATACTGCTTGTGCTTCAATTTGTTTGTTTGAATGGTGTTTAACGCTACATTCAGCTATTTTTCAGCTATTCCATGGCGATCATTTTTTATTGGGGTGGAAGCTGGAGTACCCACAGAAAACCCCGGACCTGCAGTAGGAAAACAGGCAATCCTTGTCGATTCAGATTGGAGTCGATATGTAGATTTTTTTTATAAATAGACTTTTGCACTTAATTATCTGTATCATGCTAAGGGAAAATATTATTATACTATAAACATTTAAATTTTCATTTCGAAATGACAGTATACCGGTATGAACGAGAATTTTTCCCATTTAAAATTATTTATATTTTATTGTGTTTCAACATATTGGCTGTTAGTCCACAATATTTAAATACCGAATGTGGAAATAACTTTGATTTTGTCTTCTTTACAGCCTGTGAAAATTTACCAAATGACAGTTCAGCTTCACCACCGAATCCCTTTATTGTGATCTACACAATAAACCCTCCCCAACAACAGACATGGGTACAACACAGTCATACCGAGGTCGTCGAGGTGAGGACCATAGTTACAAGTAACTTTTTGTATTGTTTGTTACATATGCATGGGTACAACATAGTCATACCGAGGTCGTCGAGGTGAGGACCATAGTTACCAGTAACGTTTTGTATTGTTTGTTACATATGCATGGGTACAACATAGTCATACCGAGGTCGTCGAGGTGAGGACCATAGTTACAAGTAACTTTTTGTATTGTTTGTTACATATGCATGGGTACAACATAGTCATACCCAAGTCGTCGAGGTGAGGACCATAGTTACCAGTAACTTTTTTTTATTGTTTGTTACATATGCATGGGTACAACACAGTCACGCCCAAGTCGTTGAGGTGAGGACGATAGTTACCAGTAACTATTTTTTATTGTTTGTTACATATGCATGGGTACAACATAGTCATACCCAAGTCGTCGAGGTGAGGACCATAGTTGCCAGTAACTTTTTTTTATTGTTTGTTACATATGCATGGGTACAACATAGTCATACCCAAGTCGTCGAGGTGAGGACCATAGTTACCAGTAACTTTTTTTTTATTGTTTGTTACATATGCATGGGTACAACATAGTCATACAGAGGTCGTCGAGGTGAGGACCATAGTTACCAGTAACTTCTTTTTATTGTTTGTTACATATGTTGACTTCATTGTGTTCAGTATAGCTGGGTCCTTACTGGCAGAGTGGTTAATGTAGATCATCTACTATTGATCAACAGCTGGCTAGCAATGAGGTTTACAAGTTCAAGTCCAGCACGAAACATTCCATTGTCCCCATATTCTCAACTGTTGAAATAAATAAAATTACCTGCAGTTGGCACATTGGTTAAATTCTACTTTTGCATTAGCTCTAATGGCTTTTCAGGAAACAGTACCTGATGGTATTCAAACTGGTTGGTGTGGGGGAAGGGTTGCTGATGTCAATTATTGGTTTTACTGTCACAAATTGAGTTCTAGTAATAATGGGTAGTTGAACCATGTAGATATATTTGCAACAGAAAACCCATGATTGATGTTTACAAACTTGCAAATACATTACAGTTATCTACATTCAAATGAAATGCAAGAAAAAATAAATATGTAAAATACCGTATAGCGGGTTATTTTAGCGGGTGTAAAATTTGGCGGTTATTAGGTCAAAATGTATTGCAAAAAATTTGGCGGTTTTAATTTTGGCGAATGGGCAAAACCATAGAACAAAATTTGGCGGTCTAGCAATCATGTGTTTGTGTATTTTCCAATTGGAACGTGAGTAAACAAGGGGACTACATAGGAAGGGGACGGAAACAGGCTATATTTCATGTACAAAGACAGAAACTTAATATAGTATTTAAGTAACAGTTTTTAGCTCACCTGGACCAAATTAAAGTCTATAACAGTAAAACTGTAAATTACTAAATTACCCTAAAGGACATATAAATCATTTAATTTATCTGACATTTTCTGATGGCACCTTATTCGAGTTATTGACTTGAATCAAAATTTTTGAAGAAATTTTAAGTTTTTGACTGATAACTTAAAAGCTATAACAGCTAGACTGAAACTGTAAATTGCAAAAAATTAAAGATAGCTTGAAGTCATTTGTGCTCTGGTGAGTGATTACAGGTGCCTGGGAGCCTATATTTTAATCTCTTTTCTTTTAAAATTTTGAAGTTGATTATTATGAATGTGAGTCAAAGATTCCAACTATCTTTTCATAATTCCAGAAAACCAATTCCCCACAGTTTTTGAAGACAATAGGATTTGGTGATTCCTCTGGCATTGATACTAACACAAGAATAAAATTGACAGTTTATCATGTGAAAGAAAGACTCACAGGCACGGTAAGATTATTTAATGGTACCTGTCACAAATTTCACTATTTACAATTGCAGTAAGGAGCTAAAAGACATTCAAATTTCCTATCACAAGTGGAAAATTACATGGCTTTCCTAAAATCGCATGAAAGTACATGTACTTCTTTCTTCCTTAAACCGACAATTTTCACAAGACTCCATTGTCTCCAACACCCATCAAGAATGTTAAACAAGCGCATTGTTATTTAACCATCACAACGTTCTTTTTCATGCATTTTAATTTGATTTCGCAATGAGCATGGATGAGTGCTGGGTCATCTGTACCAGAAATCACTAATTTACAGAAGAAATGGTACTTTCTTTTGTAGTAACCACAGTCTTGAAAGTTCATAATTTTTATACCCCACTACACAAAGTGACGGGGTGTTGTGTTATACCCTCCGTTTGAATATGAGTGTGTCCTCGGTGCATTCCAGATGATAATTTATATGTATTGTGAATTATATAATGTTTACATCATATCGCAGTTAATTTTTTGTACCTTGATAAAAATTTTGGAAAAAGGCTCATATTTGACTATGATGGACTATTTTTCTTGGCGGTATGCAGTGTCCCTCTGATCCTAGTTTGCTGGTTTCCTCTGTGGGCCTCAGTGGCTGAGTGGTTAGGGTAGTTAATCTACTATTAATCAAGTTTTAAACGTTTTCCTGCTGCAGGTCGGAGGTTTTCTCCGGCTTCCTCCCCCAATAAAAACCAGACCTCATAATATAGCTGAAAAATTGCTGAAAGGGGCATCAAACACCATTCAAACAAACAAACAAACATAATCCTCTGTGTTCTGAGGCTTCTGCTGTAAAACTGTTGGGACTGATGTTACTATACACAATCTTTTTATCTACAAGTTCATTGTATATGGACTGCTTACCCTAAAAAAAATTTAAAACTGAGCTCAAGAACAAAACTCGTTTTCCACAGTGTATTAGAGGGTAAAAACAAACTAGTAACTTTTAATAATTTGCATTTCAGATGTCCCAGATTGGTCAGGTTATATTTACTGTTCAGGACGTATTGGTTGCACACCAGATGGAGCTAAAGTTGCCGTTACAGTAAGTAAAACTGCTGCAGATGGAGCTAAAGTTGCCATTACAGTAAGTAAAACTGCTGCAGATGGAGCTAAAGTTGCCGTTACAGTAAGTAAAACTGCTGCAGATGGAGCTAATGTTGCCGTTACAGTAAGTAAAACTGCTGCAGATGGAGCTAATGTTGCCGTTACAGTAAGTTAAACTGCTGTCACATGTAAAACACCACTTGCTTTTGTAAACAGAAATGGCTGAAATAGCTGTTGTTATTCTGATAAGAAAAATTATGTTGTTGCATTTAGTCATCAGCTTTTTTTAAATCATGAAAATCTGTTTGGAGCTTGTTCATTTTAATTTGCAAGTTTTGTATTTAATTTTTTCCTATAATAATATGACATGGTTTAAATGTTTTAAGACCACAGCCGTGGTAAAAAATTATTTATATATGAGCAACACATGACAAGGAAGGCATGTCTTAAATGGTTTTTCCGATCACAAAACAGTAACTCTCATGGGAAAGCTAGTCTGATTTTGAGCAGTGTCCTCAACTACAACCTCAATCGACTAAAATTTTCTATGAAGGGGCTTTCACCAGCCACTCTGGCTTTTTCACGAAATAAAAACTGGACATCATGATATTGCTGAAAAATTGCTAAAAGTGAGATAAATAATGATTCAAACAAATAAAATTTTAACAGCTTGCATTCTTTCTTTGTCATAAAGTTATGCACATCAGCTCAAAGTGTAGTTAAAAGTTTAACTAATAAAGGATCATTATTTCTACAAGATTAAAACAATAGCTTCATTTCAATACTGTTTGACAAATGTTACATATTTTTGAAAAATAATAAAACTTCCAACTGTGGGAATTGGAAATACATATATTTGTACCAAATTTAATATGAATCTTTTTGAAAGAGGCTTGGTAAAAACCAAAGGTAGACCTGTTTGTTTGTCTGTATGTATGAGTTGGGTTTGGATGGAAAAATATGTTTATACGTTTGGTTATCTTTGTGCTATTAACTTATTTTAAGCAGGAAATCTTTGACCTAGACAAATATGCAACAAATTCTCTCAAAAATTATTTTATTATTTAAATCCAATTTTTATTTTGATCTTACATTAAAAATATAGGAGTTATGTCCCATTGTCCACAGATTTCTGCATTTACATGTACATTATCATTTTGGTATTAGTTATAGATCTTGAAAGTATTAATATTTCTCTATTTATGTTTATTTTATGGCTATTCATTTTTTTTTAATAAATTTATGGGAAATATTTGCTGGTTTGATTGCAACTTTTATTTTATCATTATGATTCCTGGTATTTTTGCATAGTTACCTTACATTTTATACAAAAACATTTTTAGGTGTATTACAAATGCTTCATAATATATTCATACTGTCTTTGAACTCAGGTGTTAGGGTAGCTTATCACATAAAGAAAAATTTATCACCCAAGACGGAGTCGAGGGTGATAACTTTTTTTCATGTAATAATATACCCTAACACCTGAGTTCAAAGGCAGCATAATTTTTATTATACTGAATTATATTTTAATGGAAAATATTTGTTTGTCTACTAGTTGTTTTCCAAATAATTATTGCACATTTTCGTGTATTAGTTGTGTCTTTGACATGTTTGCATGGAAAGACAAACGAGGTGCAAGTAAATTTCAGCATTTGCGGCTAAAGATTTTCCAGGTTGGCAATTTTTGTTCTGAGCGAGTAATAATTTTATATCACTCTTAAACTTCGGCTGGATCTGGTGATAATTTTCTGGTTCAGCAATCTTCGGTCTAAGCGGGTGGTTTATATATATATATATATATATATATATATCACCTATTGAGAGGAAAGCATGAGGAATTAACTGGGATGATTCTTATAAAAAACTGTCATTTTTTTCTTAAAAGCATGCCAAACTTTAGCTCTCTTTAAGTGAGGTAGTTAAAAAAAATAAATGCAGATTGTATTTCAAATACCCATTGTGACAAAAAACAAGTACAAATAACATATATGTACATTAAAAAAGCAGGCATCATTGAAACATAATTACCGGTATGTGCAGTAATTCATATTTAAGAATGTAGCTGCCATGAGTTATAATGTATTGGGACATTCATAGGATCATACCCTATGTGTATTGATACAGATGGTATCGGATGAAAATGGTGTTCTTACAACCATAAAATTTTTTATGTCCTGCCAATGAATGGTAAATGTGTAGTACTGCACCAAATATTTCACCGTTGAGTGAACTTAGAAAAAGGGCAGGGGTGGGGGTCAGTTTACCAATATTTTCCAATCTGGACATCAGTGTTTTCTTGTTACTTTCTTATTAAACCAGGAAAGTAATACAATTTCTACACAAAAATAAACCAGAACAGTTAAGAGTAGTATGTAAGTGTCCAACTAGAAGGCTAACTTGTAATCCTATCCATTTTTGTGGGGATGTAGTTTGCCAAACAATTTATATATTGTTGTAATGTCCTTTTCTTTAATTTATTTGTAGTTAAATGTATGTTTTGTCTATCGCACCATTTAAATACTAAAATAGAATGTATTTTGAACCCTTGTTTCTTCTCCATTTTGTTTGTATGTGACTTAAAGTGTAGTGTCTATTTTTAGATTTATATATATTTGCACATCAGTTGTGATCAATAATCAACATCTTACATATTTGAATTATTTATGATGCTTATGATAAATGTTTAAATAATGATCTGATATATAAAAAATTAGAGGATTAATGTGTGACTGAAAGTTGTCCAGATAATACTATTGCTTCCAGTTTTTATTGAGGCATGAATCTGGAGACCTGGAGAAAACCCAAACCTCAGGAAAACTGGCAATCCTGTTTTGTTAAGGTTAGAGTTGAGCACACCCTGCCTGCAATGATACTTGAACCCCACCCTCAGTAGGGTGGGGTAGGCAAAAGATCAATAGGAGATGACTGACTGCCTTAACCACTCAATTATAGAGGCACCTTACTTCAACGAAGACAAGAGGGGCCTCGGTGGCCAAGTGGATACTGGTGGCAGAGTGTACAAGACTCAAATCCTAATTGACAAGGATTGCCTGTTTTCCTGCCGAAGGTCGGGAGTTTTCTCCTGGTACTCCAGCTTCCTCTCCCAATAAAGTGGATGCCATGATATAGCTGATTATTGCTGAAAGTGGTGTTAAACATCAGTCTAACAAAATTAACAGACAAAGAGGAAAAGAAAGTAACAGAAAAATTTTTTAAATCCAAAATCAAAATGTGTTAGTTTTCAGAAGAATCTTAATACAATAAGACTAACATTAGAGATGATAAACATTTGTAATTTATTTTAAGAACAAAATAAATAAGGATCCAGGAAGTGATTACTGTTAGTTATAAGTTATGCTCCCTAAGTAGTTTTAGTGAGAAGTGAGGCTTTCTAAGTAGTTCTTGTTAGAGGCCACTTATATTCTTTTGTTTACTAGTTCTTAACGACAGGATATGAAAGATCAGTTACGTAATATAAGGAATGTATGTACTTAGATGTTATCGTAGGGGACATTCCCGACATTTTTCATTGAATGTACAGAAAAGTTAAAATAACTTGCATTGTATACAAATGGAAGTTGTGAGTACTGTCATTTTTCAATAAGGGGTCGTCCATAATTGTCAACCATTTTCAGAAGTGTGAAAAGCACACTTTTTGAGACCCCCAACCCCCCATCAAAAAGTATACATCAACCACTAAACTAATATAAAAACCAAACTCCACGGAAATGAAAATTTTCTGACGATAAAAAAAAAGTGTACGCAAAAATGTCGAAATTTTTTATCCCCCTCCCTCAAGTGTGCAGTTTGCACACTTATGAAAATGGTTGACAATTATGGACGACCCCTAAATGTTCACAAAAATTAAAAATATAGACATAAAAAGTGTAAAGAATATGAGTTTGAGTCAATCTTTAGGCATATAAGCAGGGTGTACTAGACTAGAACAGTCATTTTTCCTGCTTAAGATCATTGGTTTTCACCAGGAACTCCAGCATCCTCCTCTTATAAAATTTGGATGCCATTATTTATTTAAAAAATGGTTGAAAATGACATTAAGCATCAAACAGCATCATGGATTCTTTGCCACTTGCAAACTTTAGCATTGATTTTTATTTCTATTGCCAAATATGCAAATATTTATTTTTTGACACTTCGGTTAAGACATTTTAAGATTTGGGCAGACAATTAACTTGGGTTAAACCTGTGATCAAGCACATTTTTTTTAACCCTTTCTGACTGTCATTATAATTCTTTTTTTTTACTTTAGTAAAAGTATTATTTTTATATTAGAGTTCAGTATGCATTTTCAAATAATATTCCTTTTGGATTTCACACAATAAAAAGTGTAATTGATATAAATTGACCACAAAATTAGAATTTTTTTATTTATAAACAAACAATAAACAATCCTGTTTTTTACCTGATTTTCCAGAACATCAGTGAGCTTTATGTAAGTGTTGTATTACATGTTTCTTGTTTCATTAGTTTTATTGGCTTAAAATATAACTGCTGTTTTCTGGGACTTTTGGTTTTCTCCAATTTAGTAATCTGTAGTGTCCTAATGTTGTTACAGCCATCAGAACAGGGTATTCTTTGTTTTCACTTGAATTTTAAAAATCATTGACAGTGTAGTACACAGATATCTATTGTTTTCTAGCCATTTTTTTCCTTTTCTATAATTTCCATGTGTTCGACAGCTAAAAATTTCCTCATTTTAGGCAGAAACAGAAAAGGGGTGTTTAATGTATGGAGATAGTTATGGTCTTAAACTCAGGACAGAAAAGCTTTTCTTAATGTGAAAATCTCATACAGCATATCAATTACTTGATGCTGTCATTATTATTTATAGTTCATTCATTTTATTATTTAAAGTATTAACAAAAAATATTTTCTCCATTGAGGGATAACAAAATTTCTGTTTTGCACATTGTATAATCCACATAGTGGATTATATTAAATGTCTACAATGGAAATATTATCCCTTGGTGGAAATAATATTTATTTGTAGTTAATACGTATAAATCAGTTCAAACATTAGAAAACACTCAAAAGTTAATTTTTTGTAATTTTACATATTTGGAAAAAAATATTGATACACAAACTGTGTTACGTGGATAAATATATGACGCCAAAAGGGGCATGTCTCCATGACAATGGTTTTTTTCCATCCTCTGATAGAAATATTTTCTAGTCAATCAAAAGTCAATATTCTTGTACAATTTATTTCTTAATTTTTCATTTTATTTTATTACAAATTAGTCCTTGTGATCTTCAACTGTAGCTTACATCATGTATCAATGCTTTGTGTCTTTTATTATTACATCAAAAGCTAGCTAGCAATTAGATGAAAAATTGTGCCATTTCATTTACCTGATTTGAGTAGGTTTATCTGTGTATCAAGCCTTTTTATGTCAAAACTACATAACTTTTACACAGAGGTTGTTGAGTAGGAATGTGTTGTATATATTTGTAACGTGATTCAACGTTTAAAGTTTTCTCTCTGTTTATTCTTGCCAGCTTAGTGTGCTTGACTCAATCAAAAAGGATTGCCATGATATAGAAAAATTTGCTGAAAGTGGTGTTAAACCCCAACAAACGAACACTTAAAGTTATTGTTGTTTTCATGTGTTTTACAGAATGTTTTCTGGTGCTTTCATTAAATTTCATTTTTCAGTTGACAGGAAAAACATTTTGAGTACTTCCATAATCGATGCAAGTAAAACCACCACAGTTATAATTATCAACAAAGCCATTGTCCAATGATTAAACCAATGAATAAGAGTTATCCTCCTCTCTCCAGAACAGTTTATTCTTTTAGTTAAATAATTAGAAATATATCAATGCCCTTAAGAGTGGACACAGGGTGGACAAAGCTTTGAACTTATCTACCATGCCTACCTTTTAGAGTGGACACAGGCAGGACACAGCTTTTAGCTTACATACCGTGTCTACCCTGTGTCCAGTCTATAGTATAGGGTTGGCATGTTAGATAAGCTATAAGCATTGTCCATCCTGTGTCCAGTCTAAAGGGTAGGCACAGCAGAGCTTTGTCCACTGTGTCCACTCTAAAGGGTAGGCACAGCAGAGCTTTGTCCACTGTGTCCAGTCTGAAGGGTAGGCACAGCAGAGCTTTGTCCACTGTGTCCACTCTAAAGGGTAGGCACAGCAGAGCTTTGTCCACTGTGTCCACTCTAAAGGGTAGGCACAGCAGAGCTTTGTCCACTGTGTCCAGTCTAAAGGGTAGGCACAGCAGAGCTTTGTCCACTGTGTCCACTCTAAAGGGTAGGCACAGCAGAGCTTTGTCCACTGTGTCCACTCTAAAGGGTAGGCACAGCAGAGCTTTGTCCACTGTGTCCAGTCTAAAGGGTAGGCACAGCAGAGCTTTGTCCACTGTGTCCACTCTAAAGGGTAGGCACAGCAGAGCTTTGTCCACTGTGTCCAGTCTAAAGGGTAGGCACAGCAGAGCTTTGTCCACTGTGTCCAGTCTGAAGGGTAGGCACAGCAGAGCTTTGTCCACTGTGTCCACTCTAAAGGGTAGGCACAGCAGAGCTTTGTCCACTGTGTCCACTCTAAAGGGTAGGCATGGCAGATAAGCTCAAAGCTGTATATGGCCTGTGTCTACTAGTACTCCCACTCTTGACTGTGAAAAATGAAAATCCAGCTGAGCTGTGTGTGTATGGTCATATGTGTTGAGTTTAACTTGATAGTATAAGGTCCTGAACATACTGGACAAGACAAATTAACAATTATAATCTCCTTGCTCTCCTACATATCTTTATAGTCACCATTAAAATCATGATATGCACAATTGAGGACAAAATCGTTATTGGCAGGATTTCCAGGTTATTTGATTAAATTGGGACTCGTTGTTGTTGTCATGACAATATGTACATGTATAAGTATTTATGAACAATATTTTTATCCTTATTGTATACTTATGGTTGTAATAGTTAGTTCCTGTTACCGGGACTGAAATCTAGATTTATCATTAACATTATACCACTTACCTCTCCACAATATTGTAATGACTATATAGGTATAACATAGATGGTAAGTTTTCTTATCTTTAATAGATTAAAAAATATATAACAAAGGATCCCCCTTGTTTATTATATTTTCTTGTTTATATGTTTATTTATAATGGTGCTATATTGTAAAATTTTAAATCATTTGATCTTAGTTGTACATTTGTACATATCTTTATGAATACAGTAAGATGTACAATTACCAATAAAAATAGATATTCACTTAATTTGACGACTGTATGGCAATTACAAGAACAATTACCATGTTTCACAAAGCAGCCATAAGACTTCTGTACAAACAATTCTTTAACCTTCTGTTGAAGTGGAATGCATCTAAGTCATTAACACTACTTTCTGAAAAGAGGACAGGACAGTGTATATTTGTTCAGTGTTTGTGCGATGGTGTCTGAGTACAAAGCTTATAACGTATGAAACAAAACAAAACATAGTTATTCAATTAAATACCAGATCCTTTAATTAATTCCCTTTGTTATATGCAATTTAATTTTAGGGTGTGATACAAATTAACTTTAAAACACTGTTTGTTTGTGTTCAGTGTCATACACTCTTAATTTATTAAAAGCAAACCACTCACCTATGCCATGCACTGTTTGTTTTTTAAAAGTGTTTTAATGCCACTTTTCACCAATTTTTCTTCCATATCATGGAGTCAATTTTTATTGGGAGAGTAAGTCGGAGCATCAGATGAAAACCACAACCTTCTGCAGGTGAGGGGGACATTTTTGTCAATTAAGGTTGAAGTGGTGCATTACCTCCCAGTGAGCAGGTTCGAAGTCAGAGCCTCTGTGTTGACAGGCTGCTGATCAATATAAATTGATTGAACTCATCATACACCAAAGCTCAGGTAGTGCATTACCTCCAGAAAGCAGGTTTGAACTCAGAGCCTCTGTGTTTACAGGCTGCTGATCAATATTAATTGATTGAACTCGTCATACACCAAAGCTCAGGTGGACTTTTTCGCTCATTCATAGGGGACGATCCTAGCGATGTCCATCCTAATCTGACTTCTTCTTTTTGTAAAAATACTAAAGACACTTGCTTATCTGATCTATACTACAGTTGCAATTTTTCAATAAAGTGAAATCGACTCAAAGAGTTGGAAGAGAAAATTAACATTGTATTCCCCCTATTCCCCCCCCCCCCCCCATGTTCCCACAGGTGGAAAAAAAAATTATTTTAATTCTTACTAATCACCATATGTAATCCCAAACAAGTTACCAAGTCATTTATAATTGAAATATAGTATGGATATTTAATATTGATATTTCTTTTTCAGAGGACCCGACCCTGTGTACTGCGGGACTATTAAAGTGATGGCTTGGGTAAATGAGACAAATATATCTCTACATAATACCCCTGTATGTATCTAATAGCCTCACCTTTTGCATGATCAGTGTTCCCTAGTTATTTAACCCCACAACAAAGTTTGTTCCTCACCATTTTTTTCACTTTTTTCAAACACATACACAGTTTGTATAGGGTTTTCTCATTTGATAATAAACTACACCCTTTCAAACAATTGTAATGCATGCCATAATTTTATATCTGGTGTTTCTTTTTAGTAATTTTTTTTAATAATTTGCTTCTATTTATTTCAGTCCTAACAACCATTTATTTCAGGTAAATGCGTCTTGCACATCGTTGATTGATTGATGTTTAATGCCCAGTGAGCAACCTTTCAGCTGTATCTTTGTTGAGGACTTGAAATAAACTTAATCAATTCAAAACTCAAAATAAACCAAGATATGGGATATGTCAATGAGTGGAGTTATATCATTACAGGAGAGTGGTTAGTATACCAGCATCTTAAGAGTCCTTGATGAATAATACTGCTTAAACTGTAGCTTGAATTTTTTTTTTGTTTGAATGCTGTTTAACGACACTTTAGCTATTTTTCTGCTATATCAATGGCATCCGGTTTTTATTGGGAAAGGAAGCCTGTGTACCCGAAGAAAACCCCAGACCTTCTGTAGGAAAACTTGTGGCAATCCTTGTCAATAAGGATTGGACTTGGACATCTTGATTCTTATCTTTGTGAGCCTAAGGCCTAGGTTCATCAAATTTGGTCCAGTGGTAGCTTATGATGAGTACTTGCCGTCAGAGACCTGTCACCTGACCTTGACCTCAATTTCACGGTCAAGCTTTTTGGATTAAAGTTTTTGGATTAGGGCAGTTCCTCTGTGACCATGCTTGGTAGGATGACAATATTTGTTATATAGGTTGCTGATGAGTAGTTCATGGCAGTCTGGTAGGTGCCACCTGACCTTGACTTCAATTTCACTGTCCAGCGACTACATTAAAGTTTTTCTATTAGGGCAATAACTATGCATAGTAGAGGGACAATATTTAGTATACAGGCTGCTGCTGATAACAATTTAATGCTACATGTATTTATGTAATGCTTGACAAAATTTATTTTCATTACTGATGTGGAATACAGGCGAGACATTTTTCTGTGTCCACATTTGTTTAATATTCAAAGCCAACTAAAAGTGATTGAGTATTTGTACATTTCATACCCTCACATAGTGTCAGATTAATTTATGTCTTACCAATTTTCTAATTTGAAATAGTTACCTGTATTTATTTAGTTAAAAAGGCTCAAAACTGATTCAGCCAAATGATTGTCGAAAGATGATTGCATATGCAAATTTTATATCATTACTTTGTATGAATATTCATAATCCGTTTATTAATATTTAAGTCCGTCCCCAGATAACATGGTAAATGCCTTGTATTTAGTGAAAAAAGGGATTGAATTTCTTCTTATGTATTAAAACCTCAAAAATCTATTATATGTAATCAGTTCATATAGGCATGTTTTTCTTCTAGTCATAATATGTTATTTATTGATAATAAAATACTAGTTTTATAGTTTAGAAATAATTCATTGGGGTATGAATATACACTGATTTTACCACTGGTTGGTCCTTTAACCAAATATATAATGTAAAAATGTGAGCATAAAGGGCAAAGCCATGTTAAACACTGTATATTCTTGCCCCAGATGAATTATTTCGATTCTTATAGAACATTTATATATATTTTTTTTTATCAACAATGGAACCTTTGAGTTCAGGACTTGTCGGACATCGAGGATACAAAGTTGATGTCGTTAAAATATGTGAAAAATCTTGCTATGATGTAGCAAGAGTGTTGATTGTTTATGAAAGAGTATATACTCATTTTACCACAAGTGTGGACTCTAAGTGTACTAGGCAAGTCACATTAGAATCAGTCTGCCAAATACTGTTTAAAAAGCATACAATATACATGTATAGTGATTCTAAAATCTCTAAATCTCTGTGAACCTAGTGCATCATATACAGGGTCCTGGCTGTCAGTTGCATATCGCTTATAGCATTATTACTTTAAATTAGATACACATTTTTCAAGATAGCAGTAAAAATTTAGAAATTAAAGTTTATTATTTGATACCCGCTGTATGGATATTAGTGCCTGTTTGTCTGTCCATGCCCCAGAGGTTTCCAGATGATGACTTGAAAACGGGTCAACAGATTTTGTTCAAACTTTGTACAGCTATAAAGTATTATAAAATGAAGATCAATTTCAATTTTTAGCACAATCCTATTCATAGTTTTCAATATGGGCAATTCAATTTTTTTGGTCAACAGTTGGTGGTTTCCAGATGATACCTTGAAAACGAGTCAACAGATTTTGTTAAAACATTGCACAGCTGTTAAGTACTATAAAATTTAGATAAAATTTAATTTTCAGGACAATTTTATCTTTAGTTTTTTAGTAGATCCCAATTTATATAGGTATAAGATCAAGGTAAACATTGTCTTCTGTGGTGGACTATTATCATACTCAGCTATTCCTATAGGCTAATTTGTAATTCTGTAAAATGTCCTATTAGAAGCCATTTTTGTCTCGCCTGCGACGAAAGTCGCTGGAGGCGAGACATATGTATGGGAATCCGGCGGCGGCGGCGGCGTAAACACTTGACATCTTGCTTCATATCTTTGTAAGCCCAAGCCCTAGGTCCATCAAATTTGGTCCAGAGGTAGCTTATGATGAGTACTTGCCAGTCAGTCACCTGTCACCTGACCTTGACCTCAATTTCACGGTCCAGCGGCTACGTTAAAGTTTTTGGGTTACGACAGTTCCTCTGTAACTACGCATGATAGGATGACAATATTTGGTGTATAGGTTGCTGATGACTAGTACATGACTGTCTGGTAGGTGTCACCTGACCTTGACCTCAATTTCACGGTCCAGCGACTACGTTAAGTTGTTTTTGGTTACGACAGTTCCTCTGTAACCACGCATGGTAGGGATGACAATATTTGGTATATAGGTTGCTGATGACTAGTACTGACTGTCTGGAAGGTGTACACTTGACCTGCCGATTTTCCGACCATGACCTGACTAACGTAACGTTTAAAGTTTTTGGGTTACCTACGACAGTTCCTCTGTAACTATAGCATGTAGATTGGTAATATTTGGTGTATAGGTTGCTGATGACTAGTACATGACTGTCTGGTAGGTGTCACCTGACCTTGACCTCATTTTCACGGTCCAGCGACTACGTTAAAGTTTTTGGGTTACGACAGTTCCTCTGTAACTACGCATGGTAGGATGACAATATTTGGTGTATAGGTTGCTGATGACTAGTACATGACTGTCTGGTAGGTGTCACCTGACCTTGACCTCAATTTCACGGTCCAGCGACTACGTTAAAGTTTTGGGGTTACGACAGTTCCTCTGTAACTATGCATGGTAGGATGACAATATTTGGTGTATAGGTTGCTGATGACTAGTACATGACTGTCTGGTAGGTGTCACCTGACCTTGACCTCAATTTCACGGTCCAGCGACTACGTTAAAGTTTTTGGGTTACGACAGTTCCTCTGTAACTACACATTGTAGGATGACAATATTTGGTATATAGGTTGCTGATGAATAGTACATGACTGTCTGGTAGGTGCCATTTGACCTTGACCTCAATTTCACGGTCCAGTGACTACGTTAAAATTTTTAGGTTACTGCTGTTCCCCTGTAACCAAGCATGGTAGGATGACAATATTTGGTATATAGGTTGCTGATGAATAGTAAATGATTGTCTGGTAGGTGTCACCTGACCTTGACCTCAATTTAACGGTTCAGCGACTTCGTTAAAGTTTTTGTATTAAGACAGTTCCTCTGTAACTATGCATAGTACGGTGACAATAATTGGTATACAGGCCGCTGCTCATAATTAATGCTATTTACGTAATGCTTATGTCGAAATTTATTTTCGTTACTGATGCGGAATTCAGGCGAGACGTTTTTCTGTGTCCACACTTGTTCTCATTGATTGATTAATTTTCATCAAGCCATTTTTTTGGATACATGTTTGTACATGTGGAATGACTGCTTATACTACATGTTTATGTGTCACTGAGGTTGCAAGTTCGAGCCTGGCTTTTGGCAGGGTGTTTATTTGTCACTGAGGTTGCAAGTTCGAGCCTGGCTATTGGCAGGGTGTTTATTTGTCACTGAGGTTGCGAGTTCGAGCCTGGCTATTGGCAGGGTGTTTATTTGTCACTGAGGTTGCAAGTTCGAGCCTGGCTATTGGCAGGGTGTTTATTTGTCACTGAGGATGCGAGTTCAAGCCTGGCTTTTGGCAGGGTGTTTATTTGTCACTGAGGTTGCAAGTTCGAGCCTGGCTTTTGGCAGGGTATTTATTTGTCACTGAGGATGCGGGTTCAAGCCTGGCTTTTGGCAGGGTGTTTATTTGTCACTGAGGTTGCAAGTTCGAGCCTGGCTATTGGCAGGGTGTTTATTTGTCACTGAGGTTGCGAGTTCGAGCCTGGCTATTGGCAGGGTGTTTATTTGTCACTGAGGTTGCGAGTTCGAGCCTGGCTTTTGGCAGGGTGTTTATTTGTCACTGAGGTTGCGAGTTCGAGCCTGGCTTTTGGCAGGGTGTTTATTTGTCACTGAGGTTGCAAGTTCGAGCCTGGCTTTTGGCAGGGTCACATAATGCTTAACTCCAACCTTAAAGGATTGCTAGTCTTCTTGCTGAAGGTCACATGTTTTCGCCATCTACCTTGGCCTGAATTTGGTCGATATACCCCATTGAAACAATTCACACACACTTTAAATGGCAGGGGACTTAAAGGCTGCTATAATTTTATTAAACCTTTAATAGGATCTCATCAAATGCTCTATAACAAATAATGGTAACTTTTATTGATTATCCTCATACGAAGGTTTATAAATACATGTAAACAATTAATACCTTTTGTGATTCTTAAATATTACATGTATATGGATTAATGGATGTATAAACAAAACTAAGTCACTCCCAAACAAATAGAAGCTTTTATTTGTTTTTTGAGAGACTTGGTCTTGTTTATTCATCCGTATGTCCCTTCATACCCTGTTTATCCTTATTTTTACTTTAAATTGCCAAACTGCATTTATTATCTTACTTTTTTCCAAATCATGTGTTTATTTTGGACAAGATTATTATGTCATTTTGTTTCTATTTAGTTCAGTGAGCATAATTTATAGAAAAATACTTTTTAAAACATTAAATAAGAATTAATAAATTAATAAAAATACATGTTTGTCAAATTTTATATGATGCTATAAAAAAGTTAAACAGTTGTGTTTGTTATAAGTTTAAGAAAAAAAACTAAGTGTACATTGACAGACTTTTTTGATGTTTTGGTGATCTGCTGATAACAGGAAATTTATGTCCTGTTTTTCCTGGAAACAATTGTGGGGGTTAATCAGATATCTAAAATTTTTATCTTTTTGGAAAACAGTAATTGTTGCAAGCACATATGCAACTCATTATTTAAATTTTAATAAAAGTATTACCCACTTAAAAAACTCAATATCTTTCTTTGCCTTAGACTCTGATATTTTATTGAAATTGTTATTCTCCACATATTGTGAAATATATTTAGATGTATGTTAAAAAAAACATTAATTAATTTAAAGGTGTTTGACTGACCAGTTTCTTTTCATAAATTGTACAGGCGGATGAAGTGAATAAGGATCAACAGCACAGAAAACCAATGAGACGAAGATCCAAAAAAGTGGACACATTACGCCCTCTGTATCGCGGAATCATCACACGAACCTTTAGATTTGACACTTCAGATGGGAATGTGAAGTTATTAGTACATGAATATATGGCCGAGGCCAGACTGGCGTTTGATATTCCATTACAACTCTTGTATGTATTGCCAGAATTCATAATCTTTTTTTATTCCTTTTCATTACCATTACTCTGGCTGAGAATTTCAGTCTGACTTTGTTTGAGCATGTCTCCAACCTTAAATAAAGATAAAGATTAACATTTTCCCTGCTGAAGGCTGAGATGACTCCAGCTACCACTGGACACCACTTAGGCTCTGAAATTTTTGTTAAGTGATTTACAACACAGTTCAGGGGCCTAGCTAGCCAAAAGGTTATGGTAAGGGGGTATTCTCCTTCCCAATAAAAACTTGACCCCATGATATAGCTGAAAAAATAATGAAACTGGCATTAAACACCATTCAAACAAACAATAAAACACAATTCAAAATTAACAAGACCATTTAGACTGTTTGGACCGGTTCTGCATCATCTCTTTATTCAGGTGGGGTGTTGAGGATCTAACTCGGAACACCTAACTAGATTTTGAAATCTATTGTATGGGTACAAACCTTCGAATTATTAAAATTTTAGTTAATGTATCTGGACCACAATTGACCACGTAATCATATTTTGGTGTCCTGTATGTCCATAATTTTTCAGTGAAGCAGACCTTGGTAATGTCCATCAAACATCGGAAATACTATTTGAGAAATTAACTTTTTTTTTATCAAAACTGATAACATTGACACAAAGTAAAAAAGATATTTAATTTGAATCATTAATTAGCAATACATTGATTTAATAAAGTTGTATTTCTTGGTCGAAAAATAAAATTAAATGGTTAATTCAATTAATGGTTGGATACCTTAATATACTTACAGCCACTTCTGGTACCATTGTCCTCACTTCAGATGATATTTTATATACTGTATAAGTGATTTTGTTTGCATGGGGAAAATTTAGCATTTTTGTTAAAAAAAACTGTGTGAGTTAATTTTTGCGTTATGTAATTTTAGCGATCCCATATAAGAATAAATAACTCTAATCGTTGTTCCTAATATTTCGTGTGTTTTTATATTTGCGTTCTAAGTTTTAACTGGAATGTAGCAAAAATTAAGTCACCGTGAAAAAACCACTTATACGGCATCATTCTACATTAGGTTAATGGCACCAGAAGGGGAGGTAAGTATGTTATCTAATTGTAGGTATCCAGTTCTGGTTCACAATGTCTTGTTAAATATGATATATGTTTGTGATGTTAACTATAGATTATGTGTCAAAATTTTCAACCTAGTAATCGGCTTTCATGATTTTGTTACTACAAAATGTTTGTCATTGCAGGATAAAAACATTATCTGTTCAATGTCAGGAAATGTTTTTATTTCAACGAACTCTGAAACAGGAGAGAAATACTCAACATAGATTTACATTTCTACCTGTTTCTAAGTCTCATGCAAATAAATTAAGTATTTTCTGATAGGGCTGAGTGGTTGAAGTAGTTATCTACCTTTAACCACAGACCTGTCGACACTGAAGTTGGGTGTTAAAGACTTACTACGGGTATTGTGTGCTCGACTTCAACCTTATTTGACAAATGTTGTCAGTTTTCCGACAGAACTATTGGTACTCTGCCTTCCTCTTTCGTAATGCTCTAGAAAAAGGATTTTAACCTCTTTCAAACAAGTCTATATTTTCTGACAATGTTCAAATATTGTATCTACAAACTGTATGTAAATTAGTATTGTAATCATACCAAATGTTATCAACCTCCAAATTGTGTTGACAACTTGACATTATTTCCTAATTCTTATCAGAAAATGTGGGCAATTCCTTCGTTCCTAATTCTTATCAGAAAATGTGGGCAATTCCTTCGTTCCTAATTCTTATCAGAAAATGTGGGCAATTCCTTCGTTCCTAATTCTTATCAGAAAATGTGGGCAATTCCTTCGTTCCTAATTCTTATCAGAAAATGTGGGCAATTCCTTCGTTCCTAATTCTTATCAGAAAATGAGGGCCACAGTTGCTAAATGGTTAAGGTAGTTAGTCTAATATTGATCATGTGCCTGTCAAGATGGAGGTTGCAGGTTCGAGTCTCATTGGGGCAGGGTGTGCTCGACTCCAATTTTAATTGATAAGGATGCCAGTTTTCTTACTGAAAGTGGGGTTTTCTCCTTGTGCTCCAGCTTTCTCCCCCAATAAAAACTGGATGCCATGATATAGCTGATAAATTGCTGAAAGTGGGGTTAAACACCATTCAAAAAGACAAACTTACCGGATAAATTATTCCATTTCCAGAAAACTTTGGATAGATGAAGAAAAAGCTATGGTGGACCAACTCAAAAGTCTGGGACAGGTATTGCTCAGTCATTTTATCCATACTCATTATAATTTTTCATTTAAACCACTATTGAGTATGCTAACTTTGTGAAAAGTAGCTGATGATCATGATAAACCAAAAAATAAAAAATTGATACTTTCTGCTTCTTGACTTTGCCTATAGCCTTAAAGAAGAGATCAAAGGCCTGAATATTTGGTATCTGATTGACTACATGGTTGCTGAACATCCAGCAATGAGTATATACAGGTCAAGGTTAAACAATAAATCAATTGAGGAAATGGGATGGACCACTTAGAACAAAGTTTTGACTGCAACTCTACAATAATAGAGTGTGGACAGAAATTTAACCTTGTAGCAACTACATGTACAATGACCCTACTCTTTTTCATGTTCTACAAAAGGGGTCCTTATTGTGATGAGCATCATTTTTCAAAAAAGAAATACACAGTAAGTCATTGTAACCAATCATAAAAAAGTATTTCCTGATATGCAAATCATATAAGAATTATTTATTATTTAATTAGATATACTAAAGAAGACTGTTGAAAAATACTCTTAAATAAACATTAGAGCAATAATTAGATATATCCAAAATTTAAAAAACAAACAAAAATACACCCCAAGTCTGGTATTCCATGATACTAGTCTTGGGGAGCTTTACTCTTGTTGGACTTTACGAAACCGAAGCAATAAAAACCATAAACAGCTCCTAAGTAAAACTGTGTCACCATATCTGTTACACACTCCTTTTCCTGTCATAATTCCATCCATCTGCCTATTTACCTTTAGTTGATACAATTGTTTGTTAAGTTAATTTTATTGTAGGCCATAATATGCCTGCAGGTATCTAACATAATTTTTAATAAATGATTCTTTTTCTAAACGATAGAAGTTACTCGATAGAATAGTTGCTGCAAATTACAAATGTAACTTCAGGAAGAAATGTACACCAAAATGGACATTGTGAGAACTAACATTGTATTGGCATTGTTGATGTAACATTGAAGCAACAAGACAACATGTTCCTTAATGGAACAAAATATTTGTGATTCTCCAAGACAGCAGAAGAACCTGTCATATCTTGCTTTCCAGTTCTGCAAATACAAAAGTGTCATAGATATTATCATTGTAATTGTTTTCAGTTATGTTCCTGGTTTGACACAGAACAAGTGAATTCTATTTCCCTCTGTGCTGCCATAGTAACGGTGTATACAGAGGCATACAATTATCTTACCAGTTTTGTTGATTCTGGTCATAGTAATGGTAAACATTTGTGAAATCTTGATGGTTTGACGAGTTTTCTTTGTTTTTGTTACCACATTTGTTTTTATTTACTATTCAGATCAGGCGAATTTCACTTTTTTCACCAGCCACCAGGTGGCACCACACCACTATCCATTCTACTTTGACTTCTGATTGTGCATGGCGTATGAGCATTAAATTATTATTTCTCTAGGCAATTTGTAAACCATGGAAGCTTGTTACAATTGATAGTTATGTCTAAAGTTAAAATTTTGTTGTAGCAATTATTTGGACTAACAAGTATGTTATTTGCCATATAGTAAGACCAATGACATTTTAGAAAGGGGGGAACGTAACATCTATAAAATAGCCAGGTTGACGAGGGGTGGTGGTAATACTAGATAAAATATACTCCTTTTCTTATTAAACGGTTATCAGACATTGTCCTAGCACTTTTCATTGATGGATTTACATTTGTGGTAACATCAAAGGAATCTCTGATACACATCCCTATAACCAGAACTAACAATACATATATTAACTGCACAATCATAATTGTCCGATGCAACTATTAATACGCACACTAAATAATTTTTTCTTCTAACAATTTGTTAACCTTTTCGATCAAGCTTTTAACAAATATATGGTAATTTCAACATAATTACACTATTTATTTTTGGTTAAGCAATCTTCAATGTGTTCAAGTTAGATATTGGTATATTAACATATATTTAACTGAATGTCCTAATTTCCGCACCTTAAGTTCATTTGGTACTGGGGAGGTTCCCAGGACTGAAACCACAAAGATGACTATACCTGTCTCTGGGGCACACGTCCTGATGAACCAGATTGGAATACGGAATACCAGATTGCTGACCCTGATGGTTGACATTTTTTAGAGATTGATAATTTAGAAGACCAGAAATGTCCCTGCTCAACTTGTACTTATTTATTGACAGTCGCTATTTCCTGCTGTTGGTCCATCTTATTTCCTAAGATGTTTGCCAAGTTGACAGTTGATATTTACTGCCCTGTTGGTCCATCCCATTTCCTAAGATGTTTGCCAAGTTTTCAATCAACCAAGCAGTTTCCCTTTCAAAGGTCAAACCTTTAATGAGGCTATGATTTCAGTATCTGTGGTAACATTGCATTGCATGTTTCAGCTCTTAATCAGATGAAATTTTTGTCAACACAATAATTATCTCCCATATTAACAGATGTCCACTAGATGTCAGCATGCGTGCCAGGAAGTGACAGATCATTGCATGAGTGTTGTTTGTTTGTATGAGCAGCATATGCATAACATAACAACATTCAAAGGTAATCTTCATACTTATCTACAAACTTATACAACAAAAATTCAAAAAGTACAGAATAAACACAGAACTTGTGTTGAATGGTATGTATGTAAAGAACTATAAAGAGAATAGCACAAAATATAATTTCTATTACACCAGCCCTATTGCCATCTTCTTCATCATTCATGACCCAAGATTTGGCTGTTTTTTATATCTGACCATCACATGGCATGCAATAAATGTTCTATAGAGATTTTATTAGATTTTCCTGCTAACATTCTTTGTCAGTATACATTAGGGTAATAAAATATTTTTTAAAGATACACCCAGTTATTAAAAATAAACATGTCAAGTCTGTTACAACATTTTTACAGCTATTTCCTTTCTATTCAACAGGAAATGTATCACAAGTTGAGTCTCGGTATATTATCAAGTATTGCCCTGAGGTTGCTAGTACCATTCTGTTGCTATACAATATTATACTGTTTCTCTGCAATATATACTATTCTCAGCCAGTGAAATATGAAAGCCTATCACCAGGTGATAAGGAACATGTAATTAATATGTACACATAACTGTAAAAATAAACATTTTTTGTTGGCACACTTTTCACTGTTATATGTTTCGCGATAGGTAAATTAACTCCACACAAACTGTTTTGAGATGATTATTGCAAACAAGATTGTTTACATGACAAATATCATCATATGACAAGTTTTGATAAGCAAATAATAAAAATAGCCTCCAAGAAAATATTCATGTTCACAGACTCACAGTATAATATTGCACTGGTGTTGTATAAATATATATTGCTAACTAACTCAATGCTGTTTCATTCAAACATGCTTGGTATCCAGGAAAGACATTTTGAAATCTCTTGGGTGTCTAAGACATCTTTATGGAATGAAATAAATATTATTATAAATAAAGAGTCGAATTACTGCTATGGTTTGTCACACCCTTTTTTATAACTGCCTTTCCTTTGAACCATGTGTGTTGAGATGTAACAGCTGTAATTAATTTCGAATATAAAAAATAATGATTTTTTCTCTCAATAGTGCTATATTTAAGAAATAATTCATGCATACCATATTTTATTGTCGTTTTAACATGGGTGGACTATATTTGTGAATATTTTATAGAACAAACATGCTGGAAGTACTATATCAAAATTTTTTAACAGCCTTATGACAAACTTTTTGGAAAGAACTAGATTGGGATCACTTCAGCCAGTTCAATTGCACCACATAATGTTTAATATGACTTTTTCAAGCCGGTTTTGTATTTAAGTGTTTACCTGAATTCATATGTTTGGTTATCTCCTCCTTATATAATTTTAACAACCCTTGGTAAAGGCCTAATTTGGGATAAGAATTGCAAAAGAATTGTTTATGGACTTTTTAAGATTGGCATAAAGTTGGACATTTTACCAATTGTTAGGTCCAAGTTTCAAACCAAGTCCAAAGAAAGGGGATAAAGACCTAGAGTTTGTTCCCTTGAATCTTCACCTACAAAGGATGACAGTTATAAATGAGCTCAATGACACAAGTAAGTTTATGAGGCCAGATAAGGGATGTTTGTATAAGAATTCACATGGTATATGGGGCCTGAGATGGGATGTTTCAGTGAAAATTAACAAGGAATATTGGTTGTAAGAGGAATATTTCTGTGAGCATTCACAGGCTATATGTGGTTAAAAAAAACATGCAAGTTATTTGGGGCCTGTCAAGGGATGTTTGGATAAGAATGTACCATGAATGGGCCTGAGAAGGGAAGTTTCCATAAGAATTAACAAAATATCGGGCCTCAGAAGGGATGTTTCATTGAGAATGCATAAAATGTAACAGTGATTTTTACAGGAGCTTTTTTTGTTTAATTTGACCATCTCTGCAGATATTGAATATATAAAGGTGCGATGACAGTGCTTTAAGGAAAAAGTTTCAGACATTTACTGTAGTTTATTTTGTTAGTACAGGTACTAATTTTCACCGATCATGTGATGTTGACTAATTCAAAGAGACTTATTTTCATGGTTTTAATCTTGGTCCCATAAGGCATAATTTAATTTGTGTACTTTCGTGAGTACTATTTTGTGGATTTTATTTGACGGTGAAATAATAAATATTAGTACACCAGGCCTATCAATTACGATCATCTTGATATGTTGACATTGTTTATACATTGCAATATTTTTGTGGGGCCTCGGTTGCCGAGCAGTTAAGGTAGTTTCTTCTACAGTTGCTCACATATGCTGTCAACACTGAGGTTGCTGGTTTGAGTCTCAGTGCGGGCAGGGTGTACTTTATTCCAATCTTAATTGACAAGGATTGCCAGTTTTGAAGGTCAGGGGTTTTCTCCCTGTACTCCTGCTTCCTCTCTCCCAAAAAGCTTGATGCCATGATATAGCTGACAATTGCTGAAACAGGCATTAAACATCATTTCAAACAAACAAAAACAATATTTTCATGATCGTAGATCCAGGAGAAACATCTGGAAAAGTGTATAGATGATTGGCAGAGTTAAAAATTCCTTATTTCTGTTTTAACCTTCAACCTTAGAATTATTCTTAATATTGTTGATTGGAAATGTTAATAACCATTATTCAGCTTATGTCCATAGTATACCATAATATTTTGACACTCACCAAATTGAAACCCTGTCTGAACTCTGCATAAACTACTATTTAACTGACATTTTTATTTGTATTTTAGCCTCGTGTTATGATATGGTGACAGTTGGCGCCTTCACTGCATATGCTCAAAAATATAAACATGGAGGACTGTCAAAGTTGCTGCAACAGCAAAAAGAATTTTATAGTGCCGATGGGACACTAAGTCGAAACTCTAAGTTGGACAAAGCATGCCATCTTCTGAATGGCATTTACAAATATAAAGTGAAAATCGAACAAGAATGTGATAGATTATGTAAATTTGCGGCAGTGTGGACTTTAAATGAACTGAAATTGGTCGCTGGAAAAATTACAGAATATGTCAAAGAATTAATAAATATCTGTGATAACAGGTTACTTCAGGATGCAGAAGAAAACTATAATGTTGTTAGAGAAGAAATCTTGTATAAAAAATCTTTAGCATTGACCAAACATGAATCAGAGTGTAATGAAAGCTCCACAGATTCTATCAATGTAGATTTGTCAAAGGAACATTCAAGTGGTACTAATTTTAAGAAAGATTCGTCTGTGGAACCTTGGGTAAAGTATCTGAAATATTTACTGTGATGTAAAACTTGTTGTATATTTAAAGAATTCCACACATTTTAACACTTCTTCAGTCATTATGTCCCTTCTAGTCTGCTGTACTGTTTTTTTATTTACATCACTAGAAATATATTTGCTGATAGTTAATTTTGGCTAATACCAGTCTGCTTGGAAATAGCAGAAAAATTTAATCCAGACATGCAGTCGTTTAACTCTTGTTATTTGAAACTCGGGTAGTTTTTTAGCTCACCTGACCCAAAGGGTCAGGTGAGCTATTGTTATCACTTTGCGTCCGTCGGCGGCGGCGTCTATAAACTTTTTACATTTTAATCTTCTTCTCTGAAACCACTTGGCCAATTGAAACCAAACTTGGCCATAATGTTCATTGGATGGACCTTTACAAAGTTTGTGTTTTTTATTTTGATTGCTAAACCAATATGGCCACCACCTCAAGACTTAGTTTAACATAGGACCCTATGGGAAAAAAGTTTAAAAGGGCTTCTTCTCTGAAACCGTTTAACCAATCAAAACAAAACTTACTAGCAATATTGTTTGGATGGTCCTCTATAAAGTTTGTGTTTTTGATGGGAATTGGAAATTCAAAATGGCCGCCACCGCAGGACTTAGTTTAACATAGAACCCTATGGGAATAAGTTTTAAAAGGCTTCTTCTCTGAAACCGGTTAATCAATGGAAACAAAAACTTACTAGCAATATTGTTTGGATGGTCCTATATAAAGTTTGTGTTTTTTATGGCCATTGGAAATTCAAAATGGCTGCCACGGCAGGACTTAATTTAACATAGGACCCTATGGGAAAAAGTTTGAAAGGCTTCTTTTCTGAAACCGGTCAACCAATGGAAACAAAACTTACTAGAAATATTGTTTGGATGGTCCTCTATAAAGTTAATGTTTTTTATCCCAATCAGAAATTCAAAATGGCCGCCGCAGCAGGACTTAGTTTAACATTCGACCCTATGAGAAAAAAGTTTAAAAGGGCATCTTCTCTGAAACCGTTTAACCAATCAAAACAAAACTTACTAGCAATATTGTTTGGATGGTCCTCTATAAAGTTTATGTTTTTTATGGCAATTGGAAATTCAAAATGGCCGCTACCGCAGGACTTAGTTTAACATAGGACCCTATGGGAAAAAGTTTTTAAAGGCTTCTTCTCTGAAACCGGTCAATCAGTGGAAACAAAAACTTACTAGCAATATTGTTTGGATGGTCCTCTATAAAGTTTATGTTTTTTATGGCAATTGGAAATTCAAAATGGCCGCTACCGCAGGACTTAGTTTAACATAGGACCCTATGGGAAAATGTTTTTAAAGGCTTCTTCTCTGAAACTGGTTAATCAATAGAAACAAAAACTTACTAGCAATATTGTTTGGATGGTCCTTTATAAAGTTTATGTTTTTTATGGCAATCGGAAATTCAAAAGGACTTAGTTTAACATAGGACCCATAATGGGCAAATAAAAAAAATCTTCTCTATACGGTTAACCAATGAAACAAAGCTTTCTAGTAATATTGTTTGGATGGTCCTACTTAAAGTTTATTGAAAATTACACGATTTACTTTAACATCAGGGAAATGCCATCTTCATTGCCTATAAAATCAGGTGAGCGATACAGGCTCATAAGAGCCTCTGGTTTCCTATGTATGGCCTCTCTTGTATTTCCTCAGAATTCATTTTTTAAAATCATGCAAGTAGCAACAGCCTTACCTATTGTTTGTTCCATTTTACAGGTGAATATAAATGAAATGATTTACCTTTATAATTATCTGTACATGTATGTATTATAACAACACCCCTATCTTATATTTGATCCTTCCACCTTATGTCCAGTCCAAAAAAACTTGCCATTATTTAGTTAGCTCAGTTATAACATGACAATTTACAGCCTAAGAGCAAAAATGAGTTTTGAAATGACTTCAGAAGACTTTTTTTTCCAACTGGGACCTGATTATAAGAAATACTCTGCAACATTCAACGAACATGGATTTACAGATGTTAAAACAATAGGCACAATGGAGATAAACGAAGACCTGCTCACTATGTTTCCAGGTGAAAGTTGCCTCTTGGTCATAGAAGAAAAATTGCAGCTGCAATACAGAATTTGAAAGCTGCAATAAGCTCAAAAACCATTGAGACACGTATTGACAGCAGTACATGTACTGCAGAATCACTCAGGGGAGACAATGAAAAGGGAAGTTTAACGAAACTTAAGAAAAACATTCAGAAAATCTTAAGCAACTGAATGACAAGCTGGTTAATGCTCTTGCAGCTCAAAAACACTTTGACAAGTTTGTTCCTTTGCCAGAACCAGAAGGACCATATAAGAACCAAACTTGTTCAATCTACCACATAAGAGGTCATAGATCCGATGGAAATAAGGACCAATCACATTGTGATAAAGAGCCATGTAATTCATGGGAATATTGTGGAAGGAAGGATAAACACAAACCAGAGATTAGCAGAAAAAAAAGGAAATAGAGAAGGAAATCAGGGATTTGAATCGAGATATATCAGAGGTTAAAAGCGAAAAGGAACAGATTGATACATTTGCAGAGAGGTCTCAATCATCCTTTATGCACTTGATGAAACCAAGACTGATAGCAATTAATCCTACAAAATATTCATTGTGTCCTAACCTGCTAATGAGGGATTTGATAACGCTCAAAGAATTTTATAAATGTAAAACTCCTAACCATGATCAGAGCCAAGATAATGTGGAACTCCCTAAAGCTCTAGAAAGTATAAGTATTCTCAAAAGAAAGTCAACATTGAATATTTTTAATGATAATAGTAAAGACACTATGGAATCCAATGCTAAAATTAATTGTGCAAGTCCAATTAAAAAAACTGCAGTAACACCTCCAGTTACAACTTGCACCATGACCAGTCCAGTTTCATCTGATCAAGCAATGTCTGGACAGTTCATCCATCATCCAAATGACATGTACCCATTTTCGCCATATGGATATCCACTAATGTTCTACTACAGTCCTTACTATTACAATCAAATTCCTCAACAGCCTCCACTGCCAACTACACCATCTCCAACAAATCCACCACCACCAAAAGGATCACCACCTAAGTAACTTGTATATAAGTTTGAACTTGTATTCAACAGAAGTTTGATGAGAAAGGCTTTTAATGACATTAAAGTGGAGATAACTCATGCATCATTAATAAATTTTGTCTTTGTTGATTTTATTTGAAACTAGTTTGGATATGAGCATCAGATATTAATGTTTGAAATAATATATATTCATTATAAGCGTTGTTAGCTTGAACTGACCAGTGTTGGATTAGATGATATAACATAAATTATACAGATTATTGGGTGATTTGCACTCTGTGGATGGATTTATTGAAATGTCTACTTCATAAAATGTCTGTGAAGTATGAGTTGAAGGTATTTAAGACCTTACGTATAGATCTTCAATTATGACTATTGTGTTGACAATTTTATTTCACAAGAAACAAGGAGTAAAGTAAGAAGTATGAGATAGTGAGAGGCTTTCTATAAATTGTGTATACATATAACTTGAAATAGTTAATAAATGTTTTTGCTTTGCTAGACTTTTTTTACATTTTAAAATAAAAATGACAGCATTTGTCAAGCATATATGAGACAATTCAGCAAAACTGTATCAAAAACATGAGGTCTATATATGATCTTAAATAACAGTCCTCCAACGCCATCAAGTGAGGTTAAAAAGGCCCTACCAGCAAACAAAAGTAAATATCATTACCCCGTGTATACATTGGTAAAATTTACCACATTACTTCCATAATGTGTGACTTACTAAAGAGAACTACCACATAAAAATATTATTTACTTATAGTCCACTCTTTTAACATCTACACATTAGGAAGGTATCTTTGGCATGCAACTAAATTATAGCTGGTGTACTGGGTACCCACTATGGTCTGTGATTAGGCTTTCTGTATTATGTCTGGAAACCACCATTCATTTGTAAATGCTTGTTTTTAATGAAAACTCCATTTATTTTTTTTTTTTTTAAATGAAGAAATATGGGGAATTTGACTGGCAGCAAGATGTATTAGTGAAAAAAGAATATACTGTTCAAATAAAATATGGATTTCTTCAGAATTCATTGACATCAAATTGTTATAATAATTATTTGGTCACCATTAATATTAATACAATTAAGTATAGGCATATATTTTCATAAGGGTGTTTAGTTTTTTCCATACGAAAAATTAATCAATGATTGACTTTTCCTTGTCAGATTTAAAGTACCCACTGAATAAACTGCAGAGAGAACAATAGGTATTGTATTCAAACAATGGGACAGTTCATCTTCCAAAAGTTTAAATACCTTGACCAACACCAGCTTATACTCGGAAAGGTATCATGTGGTCCACTATAACAAGCTTTATAGTAGTAGTACACTATGGTACTCTTTAACTTTGTTAATATAATTTAAAATAGAGTTGTTGGAGGTTACTACGTAGGACCATAAATTAGCTATAATAATGTAGCTCCTTTTTTTTTTTAATGGACAGAGCTACAAAGAGGTCTCATTTCTCGTAATGGAGCAAAAACACTCTTGGGATTTATACATATTTTCCGCTATTAAACTGCTATTTTTGTTTAATTTATATTTTTTCCTTCTGCATCATTCACTAGACATTTCTACAATGTCTAGTTAAATAATTTTAACACTTTTTCGTAATCATGGCATTGTTAACAAAAACTGAAATTGTGGAGTGTAGAATTGTAGAATCATATCGGTAAAAATTTGATCCCAGCTAATGCAATACATCCAGAAAATTTTTGATCCGGATGAATATTTCACCAAATCGATTCAGAAATTATACACTTCCAGAATTCAAATTTTGACACCAATGCCATGATTACGAATAAAGTGTAAAAATAACGAATTAGGTGTTGTAGAAATATCAGTTAAACTTTTAAGACATTAAAAAGTATGTAGCACTTTAGAGAGACAGTTGAATAGCTTATTATATGCATAAAACCTGGGGTGTGAATTACTCCCGGCTCGCTACATTACGAGTAATGGGACCTCTTTGTAGCTCCGTCCATTAAAAAAAAAAGGAGCTACATTATTGTTGCTAGACCATAAATATATGTGCCAGAATTCTATTGGATAATAGACATTGAAACTAAACATACAAAAATAAAACACATGCCAAAATACCCCAAAGCAAAAATTTCCCAATTTACAGTTAGAAAAATATGTAATTAAATTATTCCTTTTGTGCGAAAAACAGTTTTTCACAAGTAAAAAATGTTTGTTTGTTCAAACTGCATTTGATGCCTTTTTTCAGCTATATCATAGTTTTTTGGGGGGGAGGGAAGCCAGACTACCAGTAGAAAACCCCCAAACCCTCAACCTCAGTTTTGACAGGAACATGATCAATAGTAGACTAACTACCTTAACCACTTAGCGACCAATCCCCCACAAGTCAAAACATAATTTTTTGTTTCAGGAATTAACCAGGGTAAATACAGAAGCAGCCTGTGTATGCCTGACATCCTTAATAGAAAGCCTGAAATCAGAAGATAGAACAGAATGGCTGCAGAATGTATTACAAGATGCCACAAAATTAAAAACTTGTGTCTCCATTCTCCACAACAGAGCAGTTACATTTATGACATTTCTTAACATTTTGGTAAGAAACTTAAAAAATATTTACAAAACAAACTGCCACATTGTTATTGTCACTATTTTCTGACTTCTCCTACATAAATATGATGTATTTATGTTAACAGTCTATTAAGTTGAATTCCCGAATGAAATAAATATTGAAAAGGTATTATGTTATTTGCATTACCGTAAATGCCTGTCTATACGTCCAGACTTTTTCACCACATTACACAAATTATAAAGCACGCATTTCTCATTATAAACCTTTGAAGAAAATGCAAATTAACTGGTAACCAAAAAAAATGTAATTGTTGTGGTGTAGTGATGCCTTTCCATCTGAAATAAAACACACACAGCTTACATCTAAGAGGAATTTGTCAAATTATTAAAACATTAGTTGATTAAAACAAATTGTTTCTCAAATAAAGTAATCAACATTTCAGTTAATTAACTGCTTGTATCATCATTATTACTGCAATATAGACCTTTATAATGAGTCATTTTGTGATGTGGGTCATAATCATTATAAGTCATGGAGGCAATAAACTATCTTCATTGCCTGAAACTTCTTCATTATTTTCTGTAAACTGCGTCAAATTTAAGCTGGTTTTATGAAACATAGATTCATACTTCTTCTAACAATACATATTCACTATGTTAAGAAAATTCAAATTAGTCTTAAATTAAGAGCAATTTGTTCAAAAATCCCCAAAACTATTTAAGGATTAACTACACAAAATATTTTCTCCATCCTGGGATAACAAAATTTCCGTTGTGCACATTTAATATAATCTGCTATGCGGATTATACAATGTGCAAAACGGAAAATTTGTTATCCCTCGATGGAGAAAATATTTTTTGTAGTTAATACTTATAAATAAATTCAAACAATAGAATGAACTCAACAATTTTATTTTTGTAACTGAACATTTTTGAAAAAAGAGATCAATAGAAAAACTTTTAGTTTCCCGTGGAGTAATATATGACGTCAAATGGCGCGTGTCTCCATAATGATCAAATTTGTTTTCCATCCTCTGATAGAAATATTTTCCAGCCAATCATAAGTCAGTATTCTCGCAAAATTTATTTATTGTGATGTGTTAAATTAAATGCGTCTGAAATTGTTTTGGTTTGGAAAAATGTGTGCTTATATTGTCTTACAAAGAAGTAGTGTAACACATATTACCTCTTTCGGAAAAAAAAATGCAACCAGTATTTTTGATAATGGTGAAAATAAAATTATTAAACAAAATTCTCTATGTCAAGCAGGGATAGGTGGTCCTGGCATGGTCTCCTTTTAATATTGTGTATGTTCTTTGTACCATTTACTAGTAATTAAAATTTTGGTTGTTATCAAATACAGTTTTTAATTGAGTAATTTTAAGCCTGGTTAGCAATTACATACTCTTGGAAGCCTCTAATTTTTTATTCCTGTGATGGGTCCTAAATAATGAAAATTTATAGTTGTCTTCTTAAATGAGTTAATTACCTCCAATGTGCTAAATATTTTTTTTATAGAAGAACCACAAAAGGAATATATTTGTCACTTAGTAAGTTTTTTTTCAGGAAAATAAAGGGCATTCAAAACTAAATTATACCATAAAATACAGGAGGGATGTATGTTTTTCTCATGGGGTAAGTAATACAATCTTATCAAGTTATACAGCTTTCAGTTGGTTATACAGCTGTAGTAGCTTTATAGCTTTCAGTTGGTTATAAAGCTGTAATAGCTTCAGAGCTTTCAGTTGGTTATACAGCTGTAGTAGCTTCATAGCTTTCAGTAGGTTATAAAGCTCTAGTAGCTTCAAGCTTTCAGTAGCTAATACAGCTTTGATGAGGCTCTACAGCTTTCAGAAGGATATAAAAATTTTTAGTTTTTAGCTCGTCCCTCGGCGGCGTCTGTAAACTTTTTACATTTTAATCTTCTTCTCTGAAACCACTTGGCCAATTGAAACAAAACTTGGCCATTATGTTCATTAGATGGACTTTTACAAAGTTTGTGTTTTTTATTTGGATTGGAAAACTAATATGGCCGCCACCACAAGACTTAGTTTAACATAGGACCCTATGGGAAAAAAGCTTAAAAGGGCTTCTTCTCTGAAACCGATTAAGCAATCAAAACAAAACTTACTAGCAATATTGTTTGAATGGTCTTTTATAAAGTTGATGTTTTCTATTTCAACTGGAAATTCAAAATGGTCCTCTAGAAAGTTTGTGTTTTTTATGACAATTGGAAATTCAAAATGACCGCCAACACAGGACTTAGTTTAACTTAATACCCTATGGGGGAAAAAGTTAAAAAGGCTTCTTCTCTGAAACCGGTTAACCAATCGAAACAAAACTTTCTAGCAATATTGTTTGGATGGTCCTCTATAAAGTTCATGTTTTTTATCCCAATCGGAAATTCAAAATGGCCGCCCCCGCAGGACTTGGTTTAACATTGGACCCTATGGAAAAAAGTTAAAAAAGGCTTCCTCTCTGAAACGGATTAACCAATGGAAACAAAACTTACTACTAATATTATTATAGATGGTTCTTGATAAAGTTTTGTGATTTTTTTTGTTTTTTTTAATGCCAATCGGAAAATCAAAATGGCCACCACAGCATTACATAGATTAAAAAGTGGACCCTATGGGAAAACGTTTAAAAAGGTTTCTTCTCTGAAACTTATTAACCAATGGAAACAAAACTTACTGACAATATTGTTTGGATGGTCTTCTTTAAAGTTTATGTTTTTTATTGCCAATTGGAAATTCAAAATGGCCACCACCGCATGACTTAGTTTAACAAAGGACCCTATGGGCAAATTATTTAAAAAAATCTTCTCTATAAAACCAGTTAACCAATGGAAACAAAACTTTCTAGCAATATTGTTTGGATGGTCCTCTTAAAAGTTTATTAAAAATTACATGACAGTTTACCATCAAGAAAATGCCATCTTCATTGCCTATAAAATCAGGTGAGCGATACAGGCTCTTAAGAGCCTCTGGTTTATTGTCTCGAATGGGACAATAGTCTCTAGAGGCGAGATATATATATGGGAATCCGCAGCCAGCTGTGTAAACACTGGGACATCTTTCTTCATATCTTTGTAAGCCTAATCCCTAGGTCCATCAAATTTGGTCCAGTGGTAGCTTATGATGAGTACTCGCCTGTCAGTCACCTGTCACCTGACCTTGACCTCAATTTCACGGTCCAGCGACTATGTTAAAGATTTTGGTTGACGGGAGTTCCTCTGTAACCATGCATGGTAGGATAACAATATTTGGTATATAGGTTGCTGATAAAGAGTACATGACTGTCTGGACCTTGACCTCAATTTCACAGTCCAGCGACTATGTAAACGTTTTTGTATTAAGGCAGTTCCTATGTAACTATGAATGGTAGGGTGACAATATTTGGTATACAGGTTGATGCTGAAGAGTACATGACTGTCTGGCAGGTGTCACCTGACCTTGACATCAATTTCACGGTACAGCGACTATGTTAAAGTTTTTGGATTAGGGCAGTTCCTCTGTAATCATGCAAGGTATGATGACAGTATTTGGTATATAGGTTGCCAATGATTAGTACATGAGTGTCTAGTATGTTTTACCTGACCATGTTACTGTGTTAAAGTTTTTGGATTAGGTCTGTTTATCTGTAACCATGCATTGTATATATTTTAAATGATTACAATTTAATGCTATTTAGGTAATGCTTATGACGTAATTTTTTTTTGTTACTGATGTGGAATGCAGGCGAGACATTTTTCTGTGTCCACACTTGTACAATTTTCATTTGGTTATCCAGCTTTCATCACTATGAAGGTAAATATCGAACAGAATAAGTTGATCCAGCCCCTTATATTTAAAGTGCTGTTACCTAGAATCTAAAGCTATAATCTTGACTCTTATTGGTGGGTTGTTATTTAATTTTTTTTTTTTTTTTTTTTTTATGGCTGTGACTTGTTGAAGTGGGTGAGCCTTTGCCATTACTTAGAATCTCTCTTATTGCTAAACTTGTGCATGTTTGTTTATTTTGGCAATTGATGTGGAGAGTCAGGTTCTCACATATAATAGTCTTCTTGGCCATTTCAGTGACATTAAGTTACACTTGCATACATTTTGCAATATGCAATGAAAAGGTTCATGTCAAATTAATGCCTAACTGTTGATTTAAACAGTGAAAATACGATCTAATTGGTCAGAGTAAAGGGGATCCTTAATTATTTTCTAACTTTGTCATGAAGCAAAATATTGTGTTTTTAAATCTTGATATATTTTTTAGGTTACATCACTAATAACAGGGTTTATGACAAAGCTAACTACACAAGCTACTGATGCCCAGTTCCTGAATCAGCTCTGTCATGTTGGTCTTCTTGTCCAGTTTGAAGGTTTACTTAGTTGCCATAGTGATGAGAATGGTATGTTAGAAGACATGATGGTTGCAGTGGATGATCTCACCCAGGTTGTGTTCAGGATCAAACGGGAAGAGGAGGAAAATGAAACTCCAGTTATAGCACTTAGTGGGTATGTTGACATGGCAACACAAATTTATCACCAACATTCATTGGATGGTCCTCTCTAAAGTAAATTTTTTTATGCCAGTTAGAATTTAATTAGTTTAAGACAGGACACTTGGAAAAAATGTTAGAAACTGCAAAGCTGATTGAAGCCATATTTTATGTAAATGTTTATTTAATAGTCCATCAAAAAGTATTCATTTTTTGTGTTCAGCAGTAATCTGTGATGGTTGCCATTGCAGGACTTACTTAATATAGAAACCTTTGGCAAAAATGTTTTTAAAAAAGGCTTCTTATCTGAAACCACAAAGCCAGTTGAAACAAAACATCAGTATTCATTGGATGGTCCTCTACAAAGTTTATCTTGTTTGATAGTCAAATAAATTCATTAATTTCTCCTGTACACCCCTGGAACCAATCCGGGGAAGGTTCTTAGTGCTCAACCCGCAGACCTGCCCCGCACGTCCCCAGATGATGGATAAGGGACATGGAAGGCTTGGTAATGGACTGTAGTAGGTGACATGTTTGGAGAGTGCCATGCTTCCTCCACAATAAAGACCCCTTTTGTAGATTTAGAAACAGAGTATTATTGAGAACTGAAAATAGAAACAGAGTATTATTGAGAACTGAAAATGGCCCGCCTGCTTCATGGCTTATATTAATCAAGTGATCAGTACAGGCTCTTAAGAGCATCTGGGTTCTTTTAAAACAGTGTGATTCTCCTTTCATTGGATTTTTTATGGTAAGACTTGGTGTACTTTTAATGTAGACAATTTTATATCATTTCAGCTATTTGAAAAATGGTGTATACCCAGATTTTCAAAGGTAAGTAGAAGTTGTAATTGGACATTTTTATGAATTATGTCCCCTTAAGAAAAATTCCGTGTCCTTTGTCTGTTCATTTGTTTGTTCATCCATCTGTCCGTCCACGTCAGGTTTACCTTTGCGGTTTATTTATGAAGATGACTTTTCAAACAAACAACCTAACATTCATGAATTATAGAAGACAAGGCAGAGTTACTGCTGCATCAAAATAAATCATCATCTTCTGAAGAAGGTCAAGTTTATTCCATATCTTTTTCAAATTAAAAATTAAACCATATCAGTTGGTGTTTTCTTTTCGCTTGTCCATACTGCAGATTTTTAGTGGGGTTATGTTGTTCCTCTTTCCATGGTTTTCTGTGTTTCTTTCAAAGTTTGTTTTTATTTACTTATGTTTATATTTTTCTGCCCACATGTTTGTCTGTATTTGTTGGTATATTACCTGCTAACTATAGTCAGAGCTTTGTTCCATCTGCTCTGTATTTTACCTGGTAACTATAGTCCAAGCTTTGTTCCATCTGCTTTTTTAGTGGTTTTTTACAGCCATTGTATGCCTCTCATGAAAATTGAACTCACTTGTTTCCTTGGTAAACTTGTAAACAGGTTTGGGTTTCAATTCTGCCTGAACCCTTGCCCTTTGTTGTTATATCTTATCAATACAGTCACCCAGTACCTTAATACATTAACATATAACAAACCAAATAAACATTTGCTTGACACAGATCTGCTTGTTGTCTGTTGCTAAGATGGGTTATTTGATGTTCATTTTGAAACTTGATTTTTTCATGTGCCTGCGACTGCTATTAAAAAGTGTTAAATATTGTCTATTTTTTAGACATGGTTTGCTTATAACTATTCCAGTAAGAGAGGAAGTGTTCCAGAAATTACCCCAATCCATACAAAATGGGAAAACAATCAAAGTCACATCTGTGTTTTTCAACATTGGCATTAATGAACAAGCTACAGTTGCAGAAAGGTAGGAATCATATGTTGGTTTTTTCCAGATTATTTCATCTAAACTTTTGTGGAATGGAGAGAATTATTTAAATCAAAAGTATGATTGCAAAGTAATTACTTTTGTCTTCATTGAATTCAATGTTTTGTCTAAGCTTGGGAATCATCGCTGATATTTGATGATAGAGCTATGAGATAAACCACTTATGTACTTTTAAACTTTTTTATATGCTTTTAAAGGTTTGGTGACACGACTTTACAAGAAAAGATCAATTTTGAAAGTTATGGAGTACTGTACAGATATGTGGAGAATTACCTGTTAAAAATAGGAGATCCAGGTAAACATGAAGAAATGCAGCCATTTTGAGCTTATTTGTTTCCTGGAATGTTGCTTTATTTACAGTGTGTCATATAAATTTTTGTTTATGAATGCATCAGCAAACATTTTAAGTCTGTATAAATAATAACTTAACATATACTTTATCTGTAATGTGTACATTTTCACTTTGTGTACTGCTGATAAAATCAACAAGAATACACAGGCATTTATCACCAAATTAATCAGGTCAGGAGGTAAATTAGGGATCAAAGGAGTTAAAGACATTTTGTTTGTTATACAGAGTTTATCATGGCATAACATATCATGTTCACACTTCGGGCTGACCTGATACTTGCTATGATAAAGTCTGCATCAGAAACAAAATGTACAATATTCCATATGAACTATCTATATAGTGTTTGAAATAAACAAGATCTTGTTGCATTCACTCTTTCTCTGCATTTTCCGTGACTCAATCAGAAATAAATGAGTGTTTGGTTATTTATAACTTTTTTGGTGTATTTTGTTTTTTTTTTGTTTTTTTTCTGTAGCAATCTAGGTTTTTTACCTAGACAATTCAGTATGACATTATTTTTGTTCTGTGGTCATATTCTATATAAATCCTCACTAGGGCTTTATTACTAAGGAGCAATGAACCTGTTCCTATAGATCTACAATGATAGATTTATAGATCAGCAGTATTATGGTAGAGACATACTCTTGTAGGATTTAAGGGCCGTACCGTTTAATCTTTTTATGTTTTCTTATTGCTTTGTAGTTTAGTTATATGTTCTAAAGCTGTATTTTGTCCATTAATTTTTACAGATGAAGGTAGAACAGGACTTGGTACTGTGTCAGACCTGATGAAGAAACTACAGTATCAAGTGATGGCTAAGAAGAGTAAAAACACAGATATCTTAAAACTGGCTGCAGAGGTAAGAGGCAATTCAGTACACAACACAGATACTGCCCTGCACAATTTTCTGGCCCAAAACATATATTACTCGAGCAGCTGGATTTTACAGCAGGGGAGATAATTTGTGGTACCAATATTACAGCAATGGCATATCACTGCCATCATATTTATTTTTATTTGTTTTCTCTTTTTACCAATTGGCTGAAACCAGTTACTGGGCATTCGTCTTGTTTTAGACATCAATTTTAGTATTTTAAACCTACGAGTTGATCATATGCCTCAATTCATCCACAAGCTGCCATTGGCCCTATTGAAATGATTTTTGTTGATTTAATATCTGTAGAGCATCAGATATTTATATAGGCTTAATACATGGAAATTAAGAAAATGTCTCAGTTATGATGGGCAGTTATTATACTTTATGGAATTTGCTTGTTCAAGTCTGTTGAGACTTTTTATCATTTCACAAACAATTCATCAGCCTGCTTCGTGGTGACTACCAGGTTTTGTTACGAAGGCTAGTGGTTGTATCCAGGAAGTCCAGCTTCCCCCACCAGGTGAACTGTTACTTGGACCTGGGGAGGTATGCAGCAATTGTCTTTCAAGCTCATCAGCAGGGTCTAAATGGATTTGTATGGGTCCCAAATGTCATGGGGGCCTTGTTGACAGAGTGGTCTAAGGGATTATCATGTACTATTAATCACAACTCCTGGTAAACCCTTCGGTTATGAGTTGTAGTCGGACATTGAGCATTGACAATTTTCCTATAGAAGGTCAGAAGTTCTCATAAAAAAACACTGACTTCTTCCCCAATAATTAGTGGATGTGAGGATACAGCACACATTTGCTGTAAATGGTGTACAAACATCTTTTTGATCTTGAACAAAAATCACCCCATTGACTATGATCAGGAAGTTAGTTAGTATTGACATCAGTAAATGTGATTATATACTGTGTGACATTTCAAACTGTTATCATGCCCCGTGCGGGATCCAGGTGGCTAAAAGAATAGACCGCAGTCGCGCTAGCTTGTCGTAAAAGGCGACTAAATAGCGCCCAGTACCCTGACCGGCGTGTCAGGTCGGTTTGCCTAAAGACTGACTGGGATGTGTGCCCCAGGTGGTTGAATGGGGTACCCCTGGCAAGCTGGGGTTGTCAGGCCATAATACCGAAAACCTGACCGCAAACCATATTAGTGCACCGTGTTGGGAAAAATGCCACGTTCCTCGCATGTTTAAGAACGCTGCTGTAGTATTCGCTATGAGTAGGGATTTCGATCCCGCTACAGGAGACTAAATTGCCCGACCCTATCCACCCTCCCATTTGCCAGTGGCAATCTAAAATCCGTTACCCCTATTTTTCCTTGTGTCCCATCCCATTTTCATTCATCATCATTTCATGTTCATTTTATCATCCATTTCATGTTCATCACCTGAATATAGCTGAAATATTGCTGCTCTGGCGTTAAACACCATTAATCAATCAATCAATCAATCAGTATATCTATTTTTATCTTGTAATTTTCACGTAGATATCAATTTATTGATTTCATATGGAGCAAGTTGTGAAAATCTTTCCAGTTACTATGTTCATCAGAAGCAGGTTCCACTATTTTATTTGAAATCTTTACCAAATATACATGCCTCTTTGCTTAAGGCTAAGGGGCCTGATTGTTTTGCGCCAGCCTTGTGTGAGCTTTTTTTATCTTAATTGTTTGTCATGGTTGAAATCGTCATCTTCTCCAGACAGCGAGACAAATTTCACTCAAACTTGGCACAAATTATTGTTGAGTAAAGGGGATTCAAGACTTTTAAAATGAAGGGATACACCCTTCAATGTTAAAATATATTATCTCATCATGAAAGGAATTGAAAATTGTTCAATTTGGATTCTGTTCCTTCTTAGAGTAGGTAATAAGAGAACCTAGTTGCCATAAATCCAGATCTATACTAAAGACCATATACATCAAGACTTTCTGCCACATGATACAGTCATAGTCACCAATACCAACTGTTCAACACCTCAACAGATTATTTCAAATTCAGTTTCTTCCCCCAAACTGTAGTTCTTTGGAATGCCTTGCCACCAGGCATGGCATCTACAAGCACATTGAATCAGTTTAAAATACTGATCCAAGCACACTACAATAAAAGAACGGTTACAACTATGTACATATGTAAATATGTTTATTCTATTATAGTTAATTTTTTGGTTTGTGTTAAACTGTAAGTCTGTTCACGCCATTGAATAGTCGTCAACTATGATGGAGCAATGTATCATGTAGATGTAGGACTAGGATATTGATTTGATACACTGAGCATGTACCCTGATTTAGTGTAGGATGGATATTGAACACCTCTGATACTCAAAGAGATATCGGTTAATACATTATATTTAAGGTAATTCAATCATTTTAAAGATCTCCGGGTATTCATGCTTCCTCCCCCAATTAAAATTGGATATAGCTGAAATTGCTGACAGTAGCATTAAACATCATTCAAACAAACATTCCAAAGATATAGTTTTAGTTGAACCTAAATCTTCGGATCTGGCTGGGTGTACCATTGTAATCTAGATTGTGGCACAAAGTCCTCTTGTTATGTTTAAGGAAATTTTGTTGGTGTATCATAAATGTTCTCAGTTATTCTGATAAAGGGTTTTTATCAGGCATTACAATTCCTTCCCCAATAAAAAGTAGATGTCATAATATAGCTTATAAAAATTAATGTAAATGGCACAATAAAAACTGAAAGGGAAACACGGCAAAAAATGAATATTTGCTTCATTTATTAATTAAAAATAGAACCATATTTGCCTTTTGATGTGTTATTATTTCTTCAACTGTATCGTTTCTAAAGTGGAGTAAAGGCAGTAAGATTTTGTATATGTGGACAACCATATTGATAGTATTTACTACGAGATACACACTTTGTGATGGGAAGATACAGTAGGTGTGGTGTTTTAAGTATAATGTGATAAATAATTAAATTTAAGAGATGTTTTCTGCCTTTGCTCTTTAAAGACTATAAAAACTGTTGTGATGTCTTATGACCAGCTAACAACATAAGATGACCAGATCTATCTTTATTTTTCCAATAGTCTTTGTATTTATAACAGTTCTTTTAGACAAAATTTGAAACTGTGGTAATTTATTAACTTATGTCAGCTATTTTTAAGGAAAAGAAGAGATTTTTTTACCAGAACATTAAACTGTTACATTAAATCATTTATTGCTCATGAAGGGTAATTAACATGATTTGAAAGTAAACACACAGGATGTTTATTAAAAGATCATTGGACTTTGAAATATGACTATAAGAAATTTACAAAGGCTAACAGGATTGAAGGTTAATTATAAAAATAGACATCAATTATGTTGTCTTAGCAGGATTATTTTAGATCAAAGAATCTAATGCTGTAATAACTACTTAGAGTTGGTATAATTTTCATTAAACAGTTAGGAATGTCTTATGATGTTTTTTCACTTGGAATGGTATATATAGGAACAAATCTTGTTTTCAAATAAACACAGTTTCAAAATGATAAATTCAGGTTTTCAAATAGACAGTGATGATTTGTCTTTTGGTTAAAAAATATTGCTTGCTGGACATTAAACATCAATCAATCAATCAATCTTTTGGTTAAAGTGACTTTCATGAAAATATGTATTGAATTTTAGATATGTATCAAAACAATAAGGTACTTGCAAACCATAGTTTGGAAGGATGATTTCATGCTCCGCTCCTGCTAAGCACAGGTATGATGTTGAATACATTCAAATTTCGGAGCACAGGATTTTTGAATCCTTTAGAAGTCAGATCACATGAAATGTAAAAAAGTGTATACTGAATATACACACGTTGGAAGCTTGGCTATATGTTTATTATTGCACACACAAAATTAATAATAAAATAATAATTAAGTATATTACAGATCTAAACAGAGGGGAATATTTGTAGGCGATAAATTGAATTAATTGTATGTTAATATATTGCATTTAATTACTTTTATTTCTAAAATAAGCAGCTTCACAAATATTTTTGATAAAAAAGTTCCATTCTATGATACAGGTGAAACATAATAATATTAATAGTTTTAATTAAATTCATATTTATTTCATCTTCCAATAAAAACAAACGCTATAATATGCAGAAAATGGCATTAAACTATATTCAAACAAACACAATATAGCTGTAATTTCCAGAAACATTATATAGAGTGTTTAAGAAATGAATTAGGCATAGAGAGTTTACTTGGAAACCTTACTTACTGGTACACATCCACGAGGAGATCCTCAGATTCTTGAAAATTACTATAAGGTTTCAGCATCCTTTGGTCTCCGTATCAAAGTCAAAGATTGTGATATCCCCTCTTTGTATAGGATACCAAAACTTTACACAAATCCTTGCAAGCTTCCATTCATTGCAGGCCAAGTGTGCCACTAAACCTCTGTGGTAACCCCTGACCCATTTTGTAACGGAAAATAAAAAACAGAACTCCAATAGTTCAGTGATACTTGTTATTCCAGGAGTGGCATAAATGAAATGTGTATACTAAAAAATTCAGAAGACGTGAGCAATATCTTAAGGTTTGGATCACTTTCCCAATTTAACAGCATTATCTTAAATTTTTGTCACTATCTGATACACCTCCATCCTGCATAAGTAGCTTAAAACCAGGCTTTAAAATCTTATTAAATGCTACTTTTTAACAAAAAAAGCAAGGAGACAATATAAACACCTGGTATTAGTCATGACAGAACTTACTTTGTCAACAATGACTCTAAATCAGATATTACACTGCAGATGTTACACTCAAATGTTAGATTCTCAGATAGACAACATATTTGTCATGTTAGATTCTCAGATAGACAACATATTTGTAACGTTTGAAGTTTTTCAACACACTGTTGTATTGTGCTGAGTGCTCCAAGCCATCTTTTGTTGATTCCCAAAATGTTAGCACTTAGCTTGTGTGTTAGGGTCCAGCTTTCGGCAAGTTGTGCCTGACTCCTTTAATAGCAAAGATTACCAGATTTTTTTACCAGAGATCACAGGGGGGGAGTTGGGGGGTACAGCCATCAACAATTAATGCCTTGAAATAGTAGAAAAATTTCTGTAAATGGCATAAAACCCCGTTAAAAATTCTAACTGCATCTGTGCATACATTATGTAAATGTAAATCACACTTCTGAAGTAGGTGGTAATTAAGTCAGTTAAGATATTTGGTTTGAAATGTGATAATATGTTTGATATTTGAAGCTGTGATGAGATTATCTGTAACTGTCAATTTTCACACTGATGTCTTGGTATTGATTTTATAGGGAGGAAGCCAGTTTTTTTTTTTTACTTCTTAGAAAATATATCAGATGACAGTTATACTGCAGACAGTGTTACTAAAAATAGAATATACTGAAAAAAAAACAACAAAAACAAAAAAAAATCAACTGAAATAAACTGGCTCCAGTCATTCTCAAAATTAGGACCCATTTACAAAGCAGAAATGTCAAAATATAAAACTTCAAGGAAACCATTGATATGGATTTTTATTGGAAAGTTTGGGAGTTTCAGAATATATTTTAAAATTTTCCTCCAAAAATGTAAATTTGAGCAACAAAGCTTTGTAATATAGTAATGAACCATGGTATGAACTTAAATGTCTGACTGCAATTTCGGCTATAATGTTATGTGATGTTGTCAAAAAAAACTCATTGTGATACATGTATTTTTTACACCCCCACTCGACAGAGTTGGGGGTATATAGTGGCCCTCATGTCCCTCCTGTTCGTCCATCCAAATTTTGTTTTCGAATGATAATTAAAAAAGTTTACATCCTATTTGAATGAAACTTTGTGATTTGTTATATATCAGGTTGGTAAGAAGCCTATCGATTTCTGGGGAAATCTGTCAAATTTCAAGGTTGCAGTTCACAAAAAATGTTTTTACAAAAAAAATTGTTTCCAGACAATTACTTCAAAAGTTTGCATTTGATTTCAATGAAACTTTGGGATATAGTTTCATATTAGGTAGATCAGAAGCCTATAGCTTGTGGGGGGAACTACGTCAAATTTCAAGGTCACAGTTTCCACAAAATGTTAGAAATTTTTGCCAAAAAAAAACATATCCTGACAATAACTCAAAAAGTTTGCATTTAACTTCAGTGAAACTTTGGGATATAGTTTCATATTACCCGTTAGGTTTATCAGAAGCCTATTGATTTTGAGGAAAATCCATCAAATTTCAAGGTCACATTTTACCAGAAATGTTAGAAATTAAAAAAAAAACGTTTCCAGACAATAACTCAAAAAGTGTGATTTCATTTGATTTCAATAAAATGTTAGGATATATAATACACATCAGGTGGGAATTAGGCCTATTGATGCTGGAGGAATTCTGCCCATGGTCAAGGTCACCAGTCTTCAAATAATGTAAGGAATTTTTTCCAAGAAAAGTTCTGCACAATTTCAATGATCATCATGTATCAGTGATCGCTAGATCGACTTTTGGCCTTTACTTTCCTTCTTTTTAGTATCACTTTTTAACGATCACAGACCTACAGTTTTTTGGAATTTGGTTTTGCTAATTAAACAATTCATGAATCATATCACTAACATGAGTTTTATTTAACAGAAATACTGTCTACTGCTATGATATATGACACCAATTTTGTGAATTTGATTTAAAAATCGACAAGATATTTGTCACTGATGTTAAATTCTTAACAGCTACATGGGTTAAAATTTCATTTTTACTAATAAAACTGTTTAAACTCTATACAATTTTTAAAAAAAACTTCATGTTGACATCTTTGAGGAAAATTTCTAAACCTTGAAAGCAACAGAAAGTAATGCAGTGATTTCTTATTACAATTCTAATTCTAACGCTTGTTAAACAGAAATGAGGACATCACCTTGTCAAATTTTGTAGGATAATTAAATTCATTTTGATTTTCACATTAATTTGTATAGAAAAGAACTGCATAAAGTGCATTAAAATGTAATGCACTTAAAATTCATTTTGATTTTCACATTAATTTGTATAGAAAAGAACTGCATAAAGTGCATTAAAATGTAAATAACTTATAATGGAAAATGTTTTATTTTCAAAGAACGCTCAGCTGCAAATCATACGATTATAAATTGACACGCTATTTCACTAAAAAAGAAAAAAAGTTGAGCTTAAATTATTGATTAAGATTTTTCAAATATCCATAACCATTTATTATTTTCGGAAAACAGTATATACTATTGAAAAATCTCACAATGTTACGTTTATATATACAACAAATGTACCACGTTGTTATTTATTTGTAAAGGACATTCTTCTCTGACAATTGGGTCCTATTGACCCATTTACCTTCCTTGGTATACACAGGTCTGATTGAAAGAGTCAACAGGGAGAACCAGTTAACAACTTCAACTGATTTAAAAAGCTGTCCCCTTGGTGTTTACTTCTTTAAAAATTATTTACATCAATACAGAATGCTAAAAAAGGGCTATTCTTAAAAATGAGAAGGTTACAGGAAGTTCAAATATTAACCCCAGTCAAGAAGACACTTTTTTAAAGGTTTTGCATAGAACCAATATTTTATTTTTACCATTGACGATTCACAAAAAAATGTTTAAAAATAAAAAATCCTTTTGAACCCACCAAATGTGTTATGGAATAAGCCCAAAGCATTTTTCCTTCACATATTTACTGCCTTGAAATGGGATGAAAAGTTTATGGTAATTAATAAATATTCCCTTACAAAACCAAATATTATGTGCATATAATGTACCATAAATGCAGAAATATACAAGTAGTAGAATGAAAATGAATGCAGAACATTTGCTGTGTCAACAATGTAAAAAAAGATCACCTATTTTTTATCGGAAGTTCGAAAATCTGTAGTAAAATTTCTTTTCTTTTTTGGGCATTAGAGTGTGACATGACTTGTAATTAAAAATAAACAAGATATAGATTGTACAGCCTTAAATGAGGACTTGTGATATAAAAACATGGCTTTAAATTTGATTAACAGTTTATTTATTTTTCCATTTTTAACAGATTTATGAGTAAATTGACAAATTAAGTTTGTTCAAGTGCATTTTTTCTTAACGAATTGTGTTAAATGGGGCAAAACAGTATATACATTTAGAGAGAAAACAATAGGCAAGAGATTTAAGGGAGTGAAATGGTGTTTTTAACCTTTAGTTTCCTGTTTGTCATAAATAACAAGGTGCAGGTTGCATTAGCAGGTTAACTGTTGTCATTAACACTTCCAGCCACGCCCACTAACACATTGTCAGTTTGTACAATGTCCATTAATACAGTGAGCATATATATTTCTGACAAACTTAAAGTCACAAAATCTCCCACTCTGAAAAATACCACCTTATTTGTAATATAATAAAGTTTATATTTACAGTTTCATATTTTAATTTTCTAGAAATTTGATATGTATTATATTAATTACAATTATTATATATAGGATCTTACATTGGTTACAGTGGATTATCCGATTTCTCCAATCGAGATAGTTAAATTATGGAATTTTAAGTACGAGCCTTGGCGAGGACTTAAATTTCCATAATTTAACTATCGAGAAATCCGATAATCCAAGAGTACTAATGTAAGATTCTGTTTCTCTAATTTTAAAAAGTAGTAAATTTGCCAAAAGAAGTACAAATTCTCCCAACCCCAATTTTACGTTCATGACTTGAATACGCGGTAAATGAAAGGTGTTTTGTTTATGACATCATGAGTTCTTTTTGTGACGTTATTATTTTTAACCAATCAACTGCTGAGAACAACAAATTCACTAGTGATGAGAAATATTTTTTCCACACCGGTCAAGCGGTTGAAATATTACGTCAAAATTAGAGAATAATTATTTACGTTTTTTGAAATGAGAATAATGCATCAAGTTTTTAAAAAATTATTTGGAAATCAAAATTTGCAATTTTTATGTTTGAGCTATAAATATTTGCAAGTGGCTACATGAATGATGAGATCAAGGAAGTAAAACAAACAGTGGTCTATTTATCATGTACAGCAATATAGCGATAAATACCATAGCTATTTTGCAGTTTTTTCCTTTGATCTTTGTGTATAGTGTTATTCCATCTCACTCTACTAGATTGAGATGGGTCCAGCTCGCTGTCAAGACGTCGTTAAGTAAACACTTTGACATCACAATGTTACAGAACAGCGATAAACAGATTATTTACGTTTTATTAAACTTGATGCTGTCGCCCTTCGATAAGATATGGACAAGAATATGCATCTTGTTTTAAGAAACGTAAATAATCTATAACTAGAATTGGATATGTGACATGATAACCAAATCTGCATGTTAGATGTCTCATAAAAAGACAGTTACATTTATTTCAACCTCAGTGTACAGACATGTTTTTTGAGGGATTGGGGGAGGGGGGGGGCGGGGCGATGTCTTTTATCAAGTATTTTATCTCCAGTACAACCAAAAACATTAAATTTTCCCACCTTCCCTTTTTCTCCACATACCATATAAATCATGTATTGAACTGTTTTTGTATTGGACTGTAAGATTGACTAAATATGTATGTCTTCACTAAAATTCCAGGATCCCAAGCAGATAAAACATTCCTCCATAAATGGCCAATTTCTGGTGCAGATGAGCTCACATGCACACATCTATACTAGTTGTGTCAATCACTTCAGAACACATGAAACAAGAATGATGTAGCATAACATTCTTGTTTTGGGCGTTCTGATTGGTTATTTACGACAATGGAGTCTTTAATAACTGAGAGTCTATAGGGTATTGTGATTGGTTTAATGTAGAAATAAGTACTTTCATGTGCTTTTTGGAAAGCCAGTGTGATCTTCCACTTGTGATATAAATTTTGTATGTCTTTTTGTTATAAAATTTCTATCATTCATGGAAGATCACCCAGATTTGTACAAATAAAATCTATTAATTTTTGTCTGGCCTGCGACGAAAGTCGCTGGAGGCGAGATATATCTATGAAAATGCGGCGGCGGCATTAACACTTGACATCTTGCTTCATATCTTTGTAAGCCCAAGCCCTAGGTCCATCAAATTTGGTCCAGAGGTAGCTTATGATGAGTACTTGCCAGTCAGTCACCTGTCACCTGACCTTGACCTCAATTTCATGGTCCAGTGACTACGTTAAAGTTTTTGGCTTACGACAGTTCCCCTGTAACTAGGCATGGTAGGATGACAATATTTGGTGTATAGGTTGCTGATGACTAGTACATGACTGTCTGGTAGGTGTCACCTGACCTTGACCTCAATTTCACGGTCCAGCGACTACGTTAAAGTTTTTGGGTTACGACAGTTCCTCTGTAACTACACATGGTATGATGACAATATTTGGTGTATAGGTTGCTGATGACTAGTACATGACTGTCTGGTAGGTGTCACCTGACCTTGACCTCAATTTCACGGTCCAGCGACTACGTTAAAGTTTTTGGGTTACGACAGTTCCTCTGTAACTACGCATGGTAGGATGACAATATTTGGTGTATAGGTTGCTGATGACTAGTACATGACTGTCTGGTAGGTGTCACTACGTTAAAGTTTTTGGGTTACAATAGTTCCTCTGTAACTACGCATGGTAGGATGACAATATTTGGTATATAGGTTGCCTGATGAATAGTACATGACTGTCTGGTAGGTTCCACCTGACCTTGACCTCAATTTCACGGTCCAGCAACTAGGTTAAAGTTTTTGGGTTACGGCTGTTGCTCTGTAACTATGCAGGGTATGGTGACAATATTTTGTATACAGGCGCTGCTGATATTTAATGCTATTTAGGTAATGCTTATGACAAAATTTATTTTCGTTACTGATGCGGAATGCAGGCGAGACGTTTTTCTGTGTCCACACTTGTTGGTAATTAAGTTTTGGTCCATCACATTCCCAGTTTAAGGATACATACCAAATGATAAACTGTTTGTTCTTGTCTCAATACAGCTGAAACATAGCCTCACTGATCAATTAACCAATCAGTATATACCCATTACTTGCATTGGTAATTTTGGTCAATCAGTACAGAGTATATGTCACACAGATGGTTGATCATTACAGTGTCTGTCACACATATGGTTGATCATTACAGTGTCTGTCACACAGATGGTTGATCATTACAGTATATGTCACACAGATGGTTGATCATTACAGTATATGTCACACATATGGTTGATCATTACAGTGTCTGTCACACAGATGGTTGATCCTTACAGTGTCTGTCACACAGAGGGTTGATCATTACATAGTGTCTGTCACACAGATGGTTGATCATTACAGTATCTGTCACACAGATGGTTGATCATTACAGTGTCTGTCACACAGATGGTTGATCATTACAGTGTCTGTCACACAGATGGTTGATCATTACAGTGTCTGTCACACATATGGTTGATCATTACAGTGTCTGTCACACAGATGGTTGATCATTACAGTATCTGTTACACAGATGGTTGATCATTACAGTGTCTGTCACACAGATGGTTGATCATTACAGTGTCTGTCACACAGATGGTTGATCATTACAGTATATGTCACACACATGGTTGATCATTACAGTATATGTCACACAGATGGTTGATCATTACAGTATATGTCACACACATGGTTGATCATTACAGTATATGTCACACAGATGGTTGATCATTACAGTATCTGTCACACAGATGGTTGATCATTACAGTATATGTCACACAGATGGTTGATCATTACAGTATATGTCAAACACATGGTTGATCATTACAGTATCTGTGACACAGTTGGTTGATCATTACAGTATCTGTCACACAGATGGTTGATCATTACAGTATCTGTAACACAGATGGTTGATCATCACAGTATCTGTCACACAGAGGGTTGATCATTACAGTATCTGTTACACAGATGGTTGATCATTACAGTATCTGTAACACAGAGGGTTGATCATTACAGTATCTGTCACACAGATGGTTGATCATTACAGTATCTGTCACACAGATGGTTGATCATTACAGTATCTGTTACACAGATGGTTGATCATTACAGTGTCTGTTACACAGATGGTTGATCATTACAGTATCTGTCACACAGAGGGTTGATCATTACAGTATCTGTTACACAGATGGTTGATCATTACAGTATCTGTAACACAGAGGGTTGATCATTACAGTATCTGTCACACAGATGGTTGATCATTACAGTATCTGTCACACAGATGGTTGATCATTACAGTATCTGTTACACAGATGGTTGATCATTACAGTGTCTGTTACACAGATGGTTGATCATTACAGTGTTTAACGCCCGAGCAGCAATATTTCAGCTATATTCAGGCGATGAACATGAAATGGATCATAAAATGAACATGAAATGATGATGAATGAAAATGGGATGGGACACAAGGACAAATAGGGGTAACGGATTTTAGATTGCCACTGGCAAATGGGAGGATGGATAGGGTCGGGCAATTTAGCCTCCTGTAGTGGGATCGAAATCCCTACTCATAGCGAATACTACAGCAGCGTTCTTTAACGTGCGAGGAACGTGGCATTTTTCCCAACACGGTGCACTAATATGGTTTGCGGTAAGTTTTTCCGTATTATGGCCTGACAACCCCAGCTTGCCAGGGGTACCCCATTCAACCACCTGGGGCACACATCCCAGTCGGTCTTTAGGCAAGCCGACCTGACACGCCGGTCAGGGTACTGGGCGCTATTTAGTCGCCTTTTACGACAAGCTAGCGCAACTGCGGTCTATTCTTTTAGCCACCCGGATCCCACACGGGGTACAGTATATGTAACACAGATGGTTGATCATTACAGTATCTGTAACACAGATGGTTGATCATAACAGTATATGTAACACAGATGGTTGATCATTACAGTATCTGTCACACAGATGGTTGATCATTACAGTATCTGTCAATCAGATAGTTGATCATTACAGTATCTGTCACACAGATGGTTGATCATTACAGTATCTGTAACACAGATGGTTGGTCATTACAGTATCTGTAACACAGATGGTTGATCATTACAGTATCTGTAACACAGATGGTTGATCATTACAGTATCTGTAACACAGATGGTTGATCATTACAGTATATGTCACACAGATGGTTGATCATTACAGTATATGTCACACATATGGTTGATCATTACAGTGTCTGTCACACAGATGGTTGATCATTACAGTGTCTGTCACACAGAGGGTTGATCATTACATAGTGTCTGTCACACAGATGGTTGATCATTACAGTATCTGTCACACAGATGGTTGATCATTACAGTGTCTGTCACACAGATGGTTGATCATTACAGTGTCTGTCACACACATGGTTGATCATTACAGTGTCTGTCACACATATGGTTGATCATTACAGTGTCTGTCACACAGATGGTTGATCATTACAGTATCTGTTACACAGATGGTTGATCATTACAGTGTCTGTCACACAGATGGTTGATCATTACAGTGTCTGTCACACAGATGGTTGATCATTACAGTGTCTGTCACACAGATGGTTGATCATTACAGTGTCTGTCACACAGATGGTTGATCATTACAGTATATGTAACACAGATGGTTGATCATTACAGTGTCTGTCACACATATGGTTGATCATTACAGTATCTGTCACACAGATAGTTGATCATTACAGTATCTGTAACACAGATGGTTGATCATTACAGTATCTGTCACACAGATAGTTGATCATTACAGTATATGTAACACAGATGGTTGATCATTACAGTATATGTCACACAGATGGTTGATCATTACAGTATATGTCACACACATGGTTGATCATTACATAGTATCTGTCACACAGATAGTTGATCATTACAGTATATGTAACACAGATAGTTGATCATTACAGTATCTGTCACACAGATGGTTGATCATTACAGTATATGTCACACACATGGTTGATCATTACATAGTATCTGTAACACAGATGGTTGATCATTACAGTATCTGTCACACAGATGGTTGATCATTACAGTATATGTCACACAGATGGTTGATCATTACAGTATATGTCACACAGATGGTTGATCATTACAGTATATGTCACACAGATGGTTGATCATTACAGTATATGTCACACAGATGGTTGATCATTACAGTATATGTCACACACATGGTTGATCATTACAGTATATGTCACACAGATGGTTGATCATTACAGTATCTGTCACACAGATGGTTGATCATTACAGTATATGTCACACAGATGGTTGATCATTACAGTATATGTCACACACATGGTTGATCATTACAGTATCTGTGACACAGTTGGTTGATCATTACAGTATCTGTCACACAGATGGTTGATCATTACAGTATCTGTAACACAGAGGGTTGATCATTACAGTATCTGTCACACAGATGGTTGATCATTACAGTATCTGTCACACAGATGGTTGATCATTACAGTATCTGTTACACAGATGGTTGATCATTACAGTGTCTGTTACACAGATGGTTGATCATTACAGTATCTGTCACACAGAGGGTTGATCATTACAGTATCTGTTACACAGATGGTTGATCATTACAGTATCTGTAACACAGAGGGTTGATCATTACAGTATCTGTCACACAGATGGTTGATCATTACAGTATCTGTCACACAGATGGTTGATCATTACAGTATCTGTTACACAGATGGTTGATCATTACAGTGTCTGTTACACAGATGGTTGATCATTACAGTGTTTAACGCCCGAGCAGCAATATTTCAGCTATATTCAGGCGATGAACATGAAATGGATCATAAAATGAACATGAAATGATGATGAATGAAAATGGGATGGGACACAAGGACAAATAGGGGTAACGGATTTTAGATTGCCACTGGCAAATGGGAGGATGGATAGGGTCAGGCAATTTAGCCTCCTGTAGTGGGATCGAAATCCCTACTCATAGCGAATACTACAGCAGCGTTCTTTAACGTGCGAGGAACGTGGCATTTTTCCCAACACGGTGCACTAATATGGTTTGCGGTAAGTTTTTCCGTATTATGGCCTGACAACCCCAGCTTGCCAGGGGTACCCCATTCAACCACCTGGGGCACACATCCCAGTCGGTCTTTAGGCAAGCCGACCTGACACGCCGGTCAGGGTACTGGGCGCTATTTAGTCGCCTTTTACGACAAGCTAGCGCGACTGCGGTCTATTCTTTTAGCCACCCGGATCCCACACGGGGTACAGTATATGTAACACAGATGGTTGATCATTACAGTATCTGTAACACAGATGGTTGATCATAACAGTATATGTAACACAGATGGTTGATCATTACAGTATCTGTCACACAGATGGTTGATCATTACAGTATCTGTCAATCAGATAGTTGATCATTACAGTATCTGTCACACAGATGGTTGATCATTACAGTATCTGTAACACAGATGGTTGGTCATTACAGTATCTGTAACACAGATGGTTGATCATTACAGTATCTGTAACACAGATGGTTGATCATTACAGTATCTGTAACACAGATGGTTGATCATAACAGTATATGTAACACAGATGGTTGATCATTACAGTATCTGTCACACAGATGGTTGATCATTACAGTATCTGTCAATCAGATAGTTGATCATTACATAGTGTCTGTCACACAGATGGTTGATCATTACAGTATCTGTAACACAGATGGTTGGTCATTACAGTATCTGTCACACAGATGGTTGATCATTACATAGTATCTGTCACACACATGGTTGATCATTACAGTATCTGTAACACAGATGGTTGATCATTACAGTATCTGTAACACAGATGGTTGATCATTACAGTATCTGTCACACAGATGGTTGATCATTACAGTATCTGTAACACAGATGGTTGATCATTACAGTATCTGTCAATCAGATAGTTGATCATTACATAGTGTCTGTCACACAGATGGTTGATCATTACAGTATCTGTAACACAGATGGTTGGTCATTACAGTATCTGTCACACAGATGGTTGATCATTACATAGTATCTGTCACACACATGGTTGATCATTACAGTATCTGTAACACAGATGGTTGATCATTACAGTATCTGTAACACAGATGGTTGATCATTACAGTATCTGTCACACAGATGGTTGATCATTACAGTATCTGTAACACAGATGGTTGATCATTACAGTATCTGTCACACAGATGGTTGATCATTACAGTATATGTAGCAACGTTGGTTGATCATTACAGTATCTGTCACACAGATGGTTGATCATTACAGTATATGTAGCAACGTTGGTTGATCATTACAGTATCTGTAACACAGATGGTTGATCATTACAGTATCTGTAACACAGATGGTTGATCATTACATAGTATCTGTCATACAGATGGTTGATCTTTACAGTGTAACAGTGTAACTTACTGGTGTTTCCTGTTGTTAATAATCTCACACTGATTTTGACCATACAAAACGTGACAGGTGTCACCAGTATAAAAGGATAGCCTCAAACTTTCTGTTTTGATAAAGAAATACAGCTGTATTAATTGATTGGTAATGATACAAATATATTGTTTAACTTTGAATCATATTGTTTAACTTTGAATCAATGTTAACAAAAAATGTTTCGAATAACTCCTGTAGTATTTCTGATGTTTGCCAACATAACCGTGGTCTGCTCCATTAATGGGCTTTCAGGACACCTGTTATGGTCATCTGGTAAGTTATGCCTTAAATGGTTTTCATAGAAATAGGATAAATAATTATGAATCACAATTTATGAGGTGTGCATATTGTCATTCATAATATTTGACCTGATAGCACTGACTGGTTCATCGTGTGAGGCAAACAATTTATCACTGTATGTCAAACTTGATGTTTGTCAACGTAAATCAACTCAAAATTACAAGATTTTCTTACAAGTAATGTATGTTTATGTTAATTTATACTTAACCACATTTTAAAATTTTTAAAATTCACGATGCAATCTCTCATTTTGTTAGCAATTAAAAACTGAAAAAAGGTAATGCACAGTTTCCCATATCTAGTAAATCAGTTAATAAAAATGTTAATTACAAAACCTATGAATAAACCTAGTGCTGCAGTCCTTGGTTCGTGATATTGTCATTCAGGTGTTGTACTAAGAATGTTTAAGGTATTCACATTTGTAGTAATCAAATTCTTGCTATCTGTGTTATCATGTAGTTCTTTAAAACTACACACAAATTTTATGTAAAAAAATATTTAAATTATGTGGTGTAATTTTATATTGTTGACAACTGAAAATCATTTTAGCTTTGAAGGGAAATGTAATATTCTTCCTAACTGTAACAAAGGCCTTCATGATCGAGTGGCTAAGGTGAGTTTGTCTATTATAGATCACATAGTCTGTCAGCACTAAGTTTGCAGGTTCGAGTCTCTCTGGGGCAGGGTGCACTCAACTCCAATTTTAATTGACAAGGATTGCCATTTTTCCTACCAAAGGTAGGGTTTTTCCGTTTACTCTTGCTTCCTACCCCAATAAAAACTAGATGCCATGATATAGCTGAAAAATTGCTGAAAGTGGCGTTAATCATCATTCAAACAAAAAACAGAACACCAAGGAAATTGTCAAAAAAGACAAAGCCACAAACCAAACTCCAGAACCAACAACCAAAAATATTGCAACTACAGCAATAATACTGACCTTGTACAGGCATTTTAAAAGAAATGGTGAGTAATACCAGGTTTTAGTGCATGCCTAACCTCCTGCTTTCATTAATGTAGTGTGTTGATGAAAATGGATGGGTATAATACCACTAGTCAGTAATAGGTGTATCCAATGGATGGGTATAATACCACTAGTCAGTAATAGGTGTATCCAATGGATGGGTATAATACCACTAGTCAGTAATAGGTGTATCCAATGGATGGGTATAATACCACTAGTCAGTAATAGGTGTATCCAATGGATGGGTATAATACCACTAGTCAGTAATAGGTGTATCCAATGGATGGGTATAATACCACTAGTCAGTAATAGGTGTATCCAATGGATGGGTATAATACCACTAGTCAGTAATAGGTGTATCCAATGGATGGGTATAATACCACTAGTCAGTAATAGGTGTATCCAATGGATGGGTATAATACCACTAGTCAGTAATAGGTGTATCCAATGGATGGGTATAATACCACTAGTCAGTAATAGGTGTATCCAATGGATGGGTATAATACCACTAGTCAGTAATAGGTGTATCCAATGGATGGGTATAATACCACTAGTCAGTAATAGGTGTATCCAATGGATGGGTATAATACCACTAGTCAGTAATAGGTGTATCCAATGGATGGGTATAATACCACTAGTCAGTTATAGGTGTATCCAATGGATGGGTATAATACCACTAGTCAGTAATAGGTGTATCCAATGGATGGGTATAATACCACTAGTCAGTAATAGGTGTATCCAATGGATGGGTATAATACCACTAGTCAGTAATAGGTGTATCCAATGGATGGGTATAATACCACTAGTCAGTAATAGGTGTATCCAATGGATGGGTATAATACCACTAGTCAGTAATAGGTGTATCCAATGGATGGGTATAATACCACTAGTCAGTAATAGGTGTATCCAATGGATGGGTATAATACCACTAGTCAGTAATAGGTGTATCCAATGGATGGGTATAATACCACTAGTCAGTTATAGGTGTATCCAATGGATGGGTATAATACCACTAGTCAGTAATAGGTGTATCCAATGGATGGGTATAATACCACTAGTCAGTAATAGGTGTATCCAATGGATGGGTATAATACCACTAGTCAGTAATAGGTGTATCCAATGGATGGGTATAATACCACTAGTCAGTAATAGGTGTATCCAATGGATGGGTATAATACCACTAGTCAGTAATAGGTGTATCCAATGGATGGGTATAATACCACTAGTCAGTAATAGGTGTATCCAATGGATGGGTATAATACCACTAGTCAGTAATAGGTGTATCCAATGGATGGGTATAATACCACTAGTCAGTAATAGGTGTATCCAATGGATGGGTATAATACCACTAGTCAGTAATAGGTGTATCCAATGGATGGGTATAATACCACTAGTCAGTAATAGGTGTATCCAATGGATGGGTATAATACCACTAGTCAGTAATAGGTGTATCCAATGGATGGGTATAATACCACTAGTCAGTAATAGGTGTATCCAATGGATGGGTATAATACCACTAGTCAGTAATAGGTGTATCCAATGGATGGGTATAATACCACTAGTCAGTAATAGGTGTATCCAATGGATGGGTATAATACCACTAGTCAGTAATAGGTGTATCCAATGGATGGGTATAATACCACTAGTCAGTAATAGGTGTATCCAATGGATGGGTATAATACCACTAGTCAGTAATAGGTGTATCCAATGGATGGGTATAATACCACTAGTCAGTTATAGGTGTATCCAATGGATGGGTATAATACCACTAGTCAGTAATAGGTGTATCCAATGGATGGGTATAATACCACTAGTCAGTAATAGGTGTATCCAATGGATGGGTATAATACCACTAGTCAGTAATAGGTGTATCCAATGGATGGGTATAATACCACTAGTCAGTAATAGGTGTATCCAATGGATGGGTATAATACCACTAGTCAGTAATAGGTGTATCCAATGGATGGGTATAATACCACTAGTCAGTTATAGGTGTATCCAATGGATGGGTATAATACCACTAGTCAGTTATAGGTGTATCCAATGGATGGGTATAATACCACTAGTCAGTAATAGGTGTATCCAATGGATGGGTATAATACCACTAGTCAGTAATAGGTGTATCCAATGGATGGGTATAATACCACTAGTCAGTAATAGGTGTATCCAATGGATGGGTATAATACCACTAGTCAGTAATAGGTGTATCCAATGGATGGGTATAATACCACTAGTCAGTAATAGGTGTATCCAATGGATGGGTATAATACCACTAGTCAGTAATAGGTGTATCCAATGGATGGGTATAATACCACTAGTCAGTAATAGGTGTATCCAATGGATGGGTATAATACCACTAGTCAGTAATAGGTGTATCCAATGGATGGGTATAATACCACTAGTCAGTAATAGGTGTATCCAATGGATGGGTATAATACCACTAGTCAGTAATAGGTGTATCCAATGGATGGGTATAATACCACTAGTCAGTAATAGGTGTATCCAATGGATGGGTATAATACCACTAGTCAGTTATAGGTGTATCCAATGGATGGGTATAATACCACTAGTCAGTTATAGGTGTATCCAATGGATGGGTATAATACCACTAGTCAGTAATAGGTGTATCCAATGGATGGGTATAATACCACTAGTCAGTAATAGGTGTATCCAATGGATGGGTATAATACCACTAGTCAGTAATAGGTGTATCCAATGGATGGGTATAATACCACTAGTCAGTTATAGGTGTGTCCAATGGATGGGTATAATACCACTAGTCAGTTATAGGTGTGTCCAATGGATGGGTATAATACCACTAGTCAGTTATAGGTGTGTCCAATGGATGGGTATAATACCACTAGTCAGTTATAGGTGTATCCAATGGATGGGTATAATACCGCTAGTCAGTTATAGGTGTATCCAATGGATGGGTATAATACCGCTAGTCAGTAATAGGTGTATCCAATGGATGGGTATAATACCACTAGTCAGTAATAGGTGTATCCAATGGATGGGTATAATACCACTAGTCAGTAATAGGTGTATCCAATGGATGGGTATAATACCACTAGTCAGTAATAGGTGTATCCAATGGATGGGTATAATACCACTAGTCAGTAATAGGTGTATCCAATGGATGGGTATAATACCACTAGTCAGTTATAGGTGTATCCAATGGATGGGTATAATACCACTAGTCAGTTATAGGTGTATCCAATGGATGGGTATAATACCACTAGTCAGTAATAGGTGTATCCAATGGATGGGTATAATACCACTAGTCAGTAATAGGTGTATCCAATGGATGGGTATAATACCACTAGTCAGTAATAGGTGTGTCCAATGGATGGGTATCATATTACTAGTCAGTAATAGGTGTATCCAATGGATGGGTATGATACCACTAGACAGTAATAGGTGTATCCAATGGATGGGTATAATACCACTAGTCAGTAATAGGTGTATCCAATGGATGGGTATAATACCACTAGTTAGTTATAGGTGTATCCAATGGATGGGTTTAATACCACTAGTCAGTAATAGGTGTATCCAACAAACATTGCAGCCCAATCACTGTGTACAGAGTTAAAAAATTAGGAAAACTATCTACAATCATATTTTCAAACGAGATTTTTCAACAAGGAAATGATTTCTATAATTAAACTTATTTAAGTCTTGGATGAGTCTATTTTTCTTGTATTCTCGGTTTATAAGTTTATTCACGCTCACTGTCATTTTTGTGAGAATTTTTTTGTATGTCAATCAGAACAAAAAAGGACTGCATATAAAATTGTACTTGAATTTTTTGTATAAATCTGTGCTAAAACATGATTTTCATATGAATAGAAATAAGTTTACAACTTCAATTTGTTTTTTTTATTTTAAAATAATGCATTATGAATCCCTTTCATTTGTTAAACTATATTATAATAGAATAACTTGTTGAAAAATATCATTTATTATATACAGATGGAAATGACATGAAAAACATGAGAAAAATACATGAATTGATGAAATTTACAAGTTAGAACTTGAATGTCACATAATAAAATTTCTTGTTATTTAAAGGTTGCCAAGAAATGTTTGTAAAGCAGAAGGGGAGGGTGAGAAGGACCCGATAAAATGTAGTGTGTAGTGGGGGGGTTTTTTAGTGGGGGATTATGTTTTTGGGTTTCATTTTAGTTTTTTATAAATCTAACAGTAATTTCAACTGTGATAGGGATTAAAATTTGAAGAATGGGACATTTCAAATAATCATTATATTTTTGGTGGTATCCTATCTTAAATAGGTCTTTTAAAAACTTAGGCCCTAAGGCATATTTTCAGTTTTAATGTAAAATTAAAAGACAGAGTCCCTCTAATAAAAATCACTGATGCAAAAATAGTTTAAAAAATAAAGTGTAAAAAAAAATAATGTGTTTTGACTCGACACCTTACCCACAATTACAAAAAAACTTTTTCTTTATTGTTTTGTTTGAATGTTGTAAATGCCACTTTCAGCATTTCTTCAGCTATATTGTGACATCCAGTTTTTATTGGGAGAGAGAAGCCAGAGAACACAGAGAAAACCCTTGATCATCTGTATTAAAACTGGCAATAATTGTAAATTAAGATTGGAGTCAAGCACAACCTGTCGTCAGTGAGTTGCAAACTGGCAACTTCAGTGTTAACAGGCATGTGATCATTGTTAGATGACGAACTTCCTTAACCACTTGGCCACCGAGTTCCCCTTATTTTTAAAGCATAGGCTTTAAACAAGCTACAAACATAAATTATGTTGCATTTTTTTAAAGTTGTTATTTGCCTCTTTGGCCTAGTGGTTAAGGTAGTTATCATCTACTATTGACCACGTGATCTGTCAATACTGAGATTAGGTTGGAGTCGTACTGCAGTCAGGATGTATTCGACTCCAATCGTCATTGACAAGGATTCCCAGTTTTCCTGCCTTTGGTCGGGGGGTTTTCCTCTGTGAATTCCGGCTTTCTCTCCCAATAAAAGCTGGACTCTATGATATAGCTGAAAAATTGCTGAAAGGTGGCGTTAAACACCATTCAAACAAACAAACAAAAATCAAAGTTGAAATGCTTCATATGAAAAGGAAAATCAATTATGTAATATATATCATGCTCTTAACTAGCACTCAAAAAATTATTTCATTAAACCAAGTTAAATACTTGACTTTTAAATATATTCATATTTCAGGTTTCTAGAAAGTTACGAGGTGTCCGTTTCACCAGTTGTAAAAGTGCAAAAGACAGAACGGCCATGTCTATAACTCTAGAACAAGTTTACATACTACAACAAGAACATGACCTGGCATCCTATGTCTTCACACAGGCTTTAGATTGCTTCAGGAGGTAATATCAGTTTTTAGCTCACCTGACCCAAAGGGTCAGTGTTAGCTATTCTCATCACTTTGCGTCCGACATAGTCGTTGTCGGCGGGGGTGGCAGCGATAAACTTTTCACATTTCAGTCCTCTTCTCCACTTGGCCAATTGTAACTATAAACTTGGCAGGAATGTTTATTGAGTGGGTTCTTAACAAAGTTTTTGGTGCTGATCAAATATGGCTGCCAGGGCCATTTATGAGTTTTGAATGGCTCAATTTCAAAAATCTTTTTCTCATAAACTGCTTGGCAGATTGATTTGAAATATCACAGAAATATACCTTAGATGGTGCTCTACAAAGTTTGAGTTTTTTGTGCTATCCAAAATCCAAGATGGCCACCGTTGCAGGACTTAGTTTAAAATAGGACCCTATGGGAAAAACATTCCAACAACTTCTTCTTTGAAACTGTTCCATACAATGAAGCCAAATTATTAGGAAATGAAGGTTTTATAGTTCTCTATCTTATTATTTTGAGTTTTTCAAGCCAATTGCAAATTCAATATGGCTTTCAGGGCTATTAATGCGTTCTGATTGGCGGAATTTCAAAAATCTTCTTCTTACAAACCACATGGCAGATTGATTTGAAATATTACATAAATGCACCTTAGATGGTCCTCTACAAAGTTTTAGATTTTTGTGATGATCCCAATTCCAAGATGGCCACCACCGTGGAACACAGCTTAACATAGGACCCTAAAGGGAAAACACACAAATAGCTTCTACAAAACTGTTTCACAGATTTATTACAAATTATTCAGAAATAAAGCTAGGATAGTTATCTTATTATTTTGAGTTTTTTTTATTAATTTGGAAATTATACATGGCTGCCAGGGCTTCTAGTGTGTTTTGATTGGCTGAATTTAAAACATTTTCTAACAAAACACTTGGCAGATTGATTTGAAATATTGCAGCAATGTACTTAAGACAGTCCTTTACAAAGTTTGAGTTTTTGAGCCGATCCAAAATCCAAGATGCCTCTATGTCCGAGTAGTTAAGGTAGTTAGTCATCTAATATTTATCTGTGCCTGTCAATTAACACTGAGGTTGTGGGTTTGAGTCTCACTGCAGGCAGAGTATGTTAAACTCTATTCATAAATGACAAGGATAGCTAATTTTCCTACCGAATATTTGGGAGTTTTCACCAATGAAAATTTAATACCTTGAGATAACTGAAAAAAATAGCTTAAATTGTCATTAAACCCCATTTAAACAAACAAAACAAAAAGAGTAACAGAAAGGACAAATATGAGCACATATGGATTGGAAAAGTCAAATAAAACATGTGGTAGGGTCAAACTGATTGCAGGGATCCCAATGATATCCCTTCTGATTGAAGGGATCCCAAACATATCCCAACTGATTGCAGTGATCCCAATCATATCCCAACTGATTGCAGTGATCCCAATCATATCCCAACTGATTGCAGTGATCCGAATCATATCCCAACTGATTGCAGGGATCCCAATCATTTCCCAACTGATTGCAGGGATCCCAATCATATCCCAACTGATTGCAGGGATCCCAATCATTTCCTAACTGATTTCATGGATCCCAAATATATATCTCTTTATTATAACACCTTATACAAAAATGTATCACACTAAAGACCCAAAACTTCACCTGCACAGAACATAACCTACAGAAGTGCTCTTTTTCAGGAAATAATGAATAAAAAGTTGGATGCAACCAATTCCACACTTCTTTTGTAGTTTTTGAAATTTTTGTATAACCAGTTGTTACCAAACGGCACATGAATGTCGCATTTAAGAAATAAGGTTTGAAAATACATTTTATATGACAAATATATGCACAGATTTTACCTAACTTCTGAAACACACATTTATTTCAAAGATTAAACTATAATTTATATGTATGAATTTTTGTTACAGTGAAGGTGTTAGAAGAGAGAACACATTGAAAAATATTGGCTGCAGAAAGTACGCATTTAACAGTTTTCAACTACTGTATGTTCCAAAATTGTACCGACCACCCAATGGAACTTACGGCAATGTTCAGGGGTAATACTACAGACCACCCAACGGAACTTATGGCAATGTTCAGGGGTAATACTTGATAATAATGGGGTTTTTTTGTTTTACAGTGGAGTGTGTTCATTTCTTTCTAAGTAGTACAATCAGTTAATTTTTATTTTTCTCATAAGTACTAATAAAAGTGTGTACTTTACATGTTAAGATGGTAATATTAAGATAACCTGGTCTTGTCTTACTTAAGGAATGATTCTCATTATTTATTTTTATTTGTTAATTTTGCAACCCAATACAAAAATAAAAAACAAGGGTAAACTGAGACAAATAATTCAATTTAAAAAAAAGACAGTGAACAATTTTTAACTAGGCATGTTATGAATGGTGTATTGATACTCACACGCCAAGTTCTGGTCAAAATGGGTGTGTCCCAATGAAAATTTTTTTATTGGAAAATAAAAAAATGTTTTTATCCAATCAAAAAGCATTATATTATCAATATTTATTTTCTAGATGTTAGCTGTTTGCTATCAGCTTTATAACTGTCATTGATTTCATTTTTCAAACTCGTTCATTTCATTCTAATAATATTGCTACATCATGGTTACCTAACTTGTGAAAATAATATCTGATAACCTTGACATCCAACCAGGATGGCTGTCATCACTAAAGAATTGTATTTGTCTTTGGGTGGTTCCTTGTTCTATTTTTAGAGCATTTATCTTCCAACAAGAAGGCTAACATTTCTAAAAATAAAAGTTTATTTAAAAGGAACAAGAAATCACATAAAAACAGAAAATGGCTACTGCTATAGTAAACAAAGTTGGATGGAATTTTATTTTTATGAGTCCACAAAAAAAGAATGTCATTTTCTAAATTTTGAAACTTTGTACAGTAATCATTTAAATGAAATATTGTGTGAAACTATAATCCCATTTTTGTCAGATGTGGTTCATCTTAAAAATTATTTCTTTTGACCATTACCATGATTTGGATTGCCAAAAATTGAATTTTATTCAAATTAGGGTTGTGATATGTATAAAAAATTCAAAACTAAAGAATATAAAGAATTCAAGTTTTTTAATGTTTTCATTGTCTTTAACATGTAGATGTAAATATAGAATATTGAAGTTTATTGTTTTAAAATATTAAATTTTTTCCATGTTTTGATGGCATTTACCACAGGTGTATTTAACCTATTATAACTGAGCAGTAATACTGGTTGTAAGGTGAGCCTCTTGTTTGATGAACCTGCAACTAACTAATGTATAGGGTTTTATTTACATTATTGTGTACAGATTTATTATAACGTTTAGTTAAGTTGACCAAGTAATTGGTTTAGTCTGTTACTGGAGCAAGGTTGCTAAAGAAACAAACAATTTGGCAATAAGTTACCACCCCAGGGATAACCATTGGCCAGTTGTGAGTAGGGTAACTGGACAACTCTGACGGCAGAGGACTCAGAACATAGTAAGGACCACTCAGCCCTAGAAAAAAGGACAACTCGGACCACATATATTTCTTTGAAATCTGTGATTTTAATATGATATGGTCCTGTTTAGAATATATATAATTTTTTTGTAGTTGCAGATGCAGTTTTTCTACTGGAATGTAAATTATATACATTATATAAATGCTAAATGTTAACATTAAGGGGTCGTCCATAATTGTAAACCATTTTCATAAGTGTGCGGTTTCCGTGGAGTTTGGTTTTTATATTAGTTTAATGGTTGACGTACACTTTTTGATGGGGGATGGGGGTCTCAAAAAGTGTGCTTTTTGCACACTTGTGAAAATGGTTGACAATTATGGACGACCCCTAACATACTATAAAAAATGCCCGTATAATTTACAACACGACCTTAATTCTGAAATGTATTAACACTCACAGTTATCTTTAATACTCGTGGCTTCAATTAATGTGATTGGTAATCACACAAATTAAATAACTATAATTTTAAGATCTAACAGAATTGGAGCTTAATTAATGTGTTTTCAAATTACGGAATTTAGTGACACTGTAATGGATTAGAAGCTTGAGAAATTCTTCAGGTATTTGTTATAATTTCCCTGAATTCTATTAGTGGCCTCTGTCACCATGTAATGATTTTTTTAAAATTATTAGATACAACTGTATTCAAGGAATATACTAGTATGTATATCTAATGTTATTTTACACACTATATGTCATTTGCACTAAATTCAATATTAAGTGTGAAAGAACAAAGAACCACATCCTCTGAACCCCCAGTCAGTTACTAAGTTGCAAAAATTGTGCCGTTACCTTGACATTTAGTTACTTTCCAAGGGTAAAAAAAAAGCGCAGTTGTAACCATTGGCAACTAAACATTCTCCAGGTTCAAGTGGATTGCACCACTTTTTTTTTTTTTTTTGCCGCTAAGGTAATGTAATCAGGGTTCTGACAAATCACAAAGCTATAATTGTATATTTGTAGAAGTACTATTTCGTCTAAGGTGGCCGAGTGGTCTAGGTAGTTCGTCTACTATTCATCACGTGGTCTGTCAACACTGAGATTGCGGGTTCGATTCTCACTGCAGGCAGGGTGTACTCGACTGCAATCTTAATTGACAAGGATTGCCAGTTTTCCTACCGCAGGTCGGGGGTTTTCTCCGGGTACTCTGGCTTCCTCCCCCAATAAAAACTGGACGCCATGATATAGCTGAAAAATTGCTGAAAGTGGCATTAAACACCATCAAACAAACAAACAATATTCCGTCTAAGTGTATACGATTACAAAGAACTTTGTCATTCAAGAAGGTCCTAAATTTTTTTTTTAAATTGTGCAATTCTGGTTCTGATACACACTCAGTATTTGAACATCCGATTTTCTATGATAGATGTTTGTTTTTCAACATTTTTATATGTTATAACAGTAGAAGAAAAGAAAAAAAACACTACTGCTTGTTCATTGACAATCTTAATTAAATTTTTATCTGTCATTTCTCACGTTTTACATGTTTTATGTGACATCAAATTTTTATTAAATTAGTTATTAAGAAACCTCTTGAACAACCTTGATCTTAAAATTCAAAATGATAAATTTTAACAAATACAGAAATGTGCAATATGTTGGACTTGTTCTGAATTTTATTGTATTTATAATTATATTGCAATATAATCATACATGTTTTTTGCAATAAAAAGTTATGACATGCTGTCGTTTTTTAGTCTGTAGACCTTTCCTCGTCAAAACACAATTGACACAAACCGTGAGGCGACAATAGCAAAAAGGGGGAGCCAAGTGAAGATATAATTTTAATTAGATTGGTCAAAACAGAGTCATGTTATTATATTTCTGTGATAAAACAGCTTGGTTCCTCTGCTGCCATCACAGGGACATACAGCAAACTATAGGAAGGAAGTAAATTCCACAAATACCAATACATTTTTGCAATAGAATTTTCACTGTGTACAATTATTAGTCAAAGCTTCAGTTAGATGATATATATAATACAGACTTTAGGATTTCACTCCAGGACATTCCAGAAATATTTTGGTATTTTTGTTTGGAAGTTACCTACTTCAACTAAAGGACATGTTTTATATGTATGTTTACAATATGTTAAAACAGGAACATATAAATCAATTACTGGTTATACTAGTCCTATGTTAAAATTACATGAGATATACCACTGTTAGATTTTGTGACAGGGCTGGTGAACAACATTAAAGGTCCATATACAATGTCCAAAAATAAAACATGATTTTCCTTTGGAATGGCCTATAAAATAATATGATTCCCGCTTAGAATGCCCTGAATACAAAACATTCCTTCTTATTATGACCCTGAATACAAGACATTCCTACTTAGTAAGACCCTGAATACAAGACAATTCCACTTAGAATGACCCTGAATACAAACCATTCTAACTTAGAATATCCATGAATATCACTGAATACAAAACATTCACACATATAATATATAAACATTAATACAAAACTTTATTCCCCCTTAGAAACTCCCATATTTCAAAGCGGCTTATAATGACTTCTAATGCACATTCCTGCTTACAATTTTGTGTAAAACATTCCATATTTTCAATTATAATGCATACTAAAAAACATGATTAACGCTTAGGATATCAAGTGAAAAACAATGTAATACAAGCATGGTTCATGCTAAGAATGTTCCTATGATAATACAAACACGATTCCCATGAATAGAATTCACATAAAACCTAGTTCCAGCAGGGAATGTGCTATGATACAAAAAAATGTTCCCGCTGTTAAGATTGGGAAGCCACGATTTTTTCTGTTAATGTGTTTTGGCGTTTTGACATTTCTGTTAATTGTGTTTTTTTTAAATCAACTGTTGACTTCTTTTCAGTCATGTTTTCTGTTTTCTTAAAAAAACTGCCAATGTTGTTTACTGCTATAATGGAGAAACATGTTTGCTATTAATAGATCTTGACAACTGTTAACTGTTTTACAGATTTTGTTATCTGTTAATTCAATTTAAAATGCCTCAAGTCCTCTTAATATAAAATGTCCTCTAAACAAAAACATGATTCATGCTTGGAATGTCCCTAATTAATACAAAAAAAAACTGTCTTTCCATCTGGTCCCGCTTTGTAAGTACTTTTATGCCTACACTTCTTGTCGGATATCGCCTGAATATAGCTGAAATATTGCTGCTCGGGCGTTAAACACCATTAATCAATCAATCAATCTTGTCGGATAATCACAAACAAATTTCGAAGTTTTATATCGGCAATCTCAAGAACTGAGTTCAAAATCAGCACAGGTTGGGTTTTTTTTACAAATTCGCACTGAACCCCTTCTTATGACCTACATGTGTCACATTTGTTTAAAAGTTTGAGAGCGGCGGTACCAAAGGGTTTGAGTTCCGATCTAATCGTTTTCAGAGTGTTAACCCCAAAGCAAAATATGTGCTGCGGCATCTGACATAGAAACGCAGTTTGATTTTATTGTATTTATTTATTCCTTTTTGTTTATTTCATTTTTTTTTTTTTTTTTTAATCATAAAAAGGGTTGTACAATTGACCATTATTTATTCTATCCTGGCGGAGTACTGATGAACGGTTCCAGGGATCGTCCTAAAAAGAAAAATCCTTGGACGGCAGAGGATTCTCGGACTACCTTTCGTAGGTGTCGAAAAAGAGTGGGTTAATTGTAGCCTCTACGAAAGGCAACGTTCTCCTCATATTGTACCCGTTGCAGTCTGTAATCTTACGTCCATTTCTCCAAATGATTGACTAACTGTTAACTCATCACAAATAAAGATGAACAGTAGAACATTTCGATTCTTCCAAGCATATCGCATCGTTAAGCTGAATAACTATGGTTGATCGTTGAACGTATTAAGCTGTCCTCTACCGGGATATCAGTGATCCTAACCTATTAGACTTCAGACGTATAAACACTTTGTATAATGCTAGCGTATGTATTGCTAATATATCTTTTAAACCGTACACATGCGTCATTTAGGAATCTAGGGATCTGATATCAAAGAAAGATGTTATGTAACAAAATATGGCTTTTAGATGTATGTAATGGAATGTTATCAGTCTGTCAAACGACACACTAATGAAACAGACGCGATCTAGTTATGCATTTAGCTGACAGTTTTCAGGTAACTTTTGTATCACTGAATGTTTAATAGGGTCTAATATATATTTTGGGAAAATAGCGTGTGATATTCCAATTGATAGAAATTTATATCTTTTCGCAAGTGGAGCGCAGCGAAACGAACAAAAAAAATTCTATCGGAAGGGGAAGATCACAAGAGCTTTCCAAACGCGCGTGAAAGTAAATATTTCCTTCCGTAAATCAACAACTTAGATTTGCAATATCCAATCGACTCTCCATTGTTTAGTTCCGACACTACAATACAACATACAAATATGGCAAAATGAACGGGTTAAACAAGTTAAAATGACAACAAACAGTTCATACGATAAACAATACAGAGAAGAATGTTATTCAGTTTTTAATAAAAAACATATGTTTTTCGTACAAGTTACTGTAGGTTAGCAAACCTTGTACTGTACAGTATGATGTAATAAGTAGTAGTTGGATAAACGGATTTTTCTAATTTCGACAACTCTTGAGATTATACATCTCTATCTGATTCTTAACTAAAATTACATAAACGTTCGTCTCTGGTATCTACCGTTTCATATGGGATCTTTAAATTAAACGCCCTTATTAGCTGTAGCCAAATTCTGTTTTATTTTTCGAAAGTCTAATATGATAATCTTCAACAAAACAAAAATTGTTTTAAAACTAGAATAATATTGACATCCTCCCAAGTCAGGGGTTCTGAGTCCGCGTTCGCTCCATCAGTGATGATGGAGCGAACGCGGACTCAGAACCCCTGACTTGGGAGGATGAATATTGATCACGCAAAGAACATTCTAAATCACTATATCGAGTCGTAAAAATCTGGATTAGAAAAAAATATAAAAGCTAGACCTGAATCGTTAAATGAAATTCAGTCACTTGAAAGAATTAGCATTTTTGTTTTTCAATACCGCAAGTAATTTACAATTTGAACTACTCAGTTTAATTTGGCATATTACTCTACCCTAAAATGATACAATTTTTGTTTCCACTTTGATTTCAAGACTGAACCTACCAAGCAGGCGCGTAGCTCCCATACAAGCAAAAAATCATTTGCTTGCACATCAGATTGTCAAAAATCTTTGTTTTATATGAGATCCATTTATGCTTTACATAAAAAGGCAAAAAACGTTCGTTTTTGTCATTTAATTTATGTATAGATTAAACTCTTTAAACCCCCAAAATGCAGGAGCTTCCGGAGCGCTTCCCCTGGTCACCCTACAAAGGCTCAGCCCTGGACCCGCTGGGGTCCTAAGGCGGTCCCCAGATCTTTCGCCTAATTAAATTTGCTTGCACATGGCATAAGGGTCAGCTACGCCCCTGCCAAGTTAAGTGGTTTTCCCTTCTTGTAGAATACGTTTACAAATTTTTACGTGTTTGAAATGTTCATAGCCCCAAATTTCACCTCAATATAACAGAATTGGTTCAGTGACAAAGCTGAATACCAATTGGTACAGCTTTATTATTGAAGTATTTATATAAGGAAAACAGAGACTATTGTGCATGATAGACTTGGTTTCGTGTCTGCAAAATTTCTGTTGTATTTCAAAAGAATACCCAAATATGTGCAGGAATCTACAATTTCTAAAATTTCAACATTAAATTTAAAATAAAAATTTCCAAATTTCCATGTAATAGAATGTGTCTGAAAATATCGAGAGCTTTCCGCGGTGCCTCGATTCAGCTAATATCACTAAATCATCAGCATAAAGCAGAGCTAAGAGTTTAATATATATACAAATCTTATTTTTCATTAAGGTATGAAACTATTATACATATCAAAAATAACCTTGAAACATTTAAGCTTCACGTAATTTGTTACACACTCCAACTCTCCAGACCATGTTAAATGCTTTCTTGAAATCTGCGAAAGTGCAATATAATTATGTTCTGGATGACTTGAATAAAGATATAAGAGCGTGCACTACTAAAATATTGTATGAAGTAAAATAACCCTTTCGAAATCCAGCCTGGTGTTCAGAATCGAAGTAAACAATTTCGCTAGGCAGCTTATTAACGTCATTCCTCTGTAATTGTCAGGATCTGATATATCACCTTTAGTTTATTAATCGGCTGAAAACATCAAGTGACAAACTTTCATGAATAATACGTGATACGATGTACAACAGTGTTGCAGCCGTGATCATGATCGTCAGATGTAGCGAAATTAAAATAGAGACGGTCATGATCCGATCAAATTTCATTTTTTTAATTATTATTGGGAACTGTTTCAGCTGTCTGCAACAGTTATGGTAAAAAAAATTAATTGTTGACAACAACCTTTCTGTCTGCTAATTTATTCATTAGTTTATATATTAGCGTTGCCTGATATGACTTTTGACAGTTGCAAGCAGGTGGGCTCGATACCATGTAACCAGCAATTGGTGCGTTTGACTATATTTCCGATGTAAGTCGGGACATCTGAAATGTTTGTTTGTTTGTTTGTTTGAATGTTGTTTTAACGCCACTTTCTGCAGTTTTTCAGCTATATCATGGCGTCCAGTTTGTATTGGGGGAGGAAGCCGGAGTACCCGGAGAAAACACCCGACCTTCGGTAGGAAAACTGACAATACCGCTTTTAGTCTAAACATGTCAAATGACATCTTGAACGCTCTTGAAATAGGGCTGTTTTAATGATAAACTGTTTATCATGTAAAATATACCATAAAAACATGTTGATTGATTGGTGATTATTTACTTAACGTCCAGTATTTTAGATATATTCAAGATACGTCAACAAACAGTCAATCAATTCTGGAAAGAGATGGACTGATGAGAAAAGTATGACAGCCCATGGAAATGTATAGACAGAGGCGGAGAATTACAGCCACCTAAAGATGAGCTGGATTGATGTGTGATCCGATGCCTGAAAACCTTCAACAGTATCCAATCCTGCAAGTCAAAGGCGTAAATACCGCTGCATCTAAGCTCGCCCTTCCCCTAATTTTTTGCCAAAGCATGGTTAAAATAATAGCCTCAATGGAGAAAACATTAGTTCACCTAATTAACTTTGTAATTGTTTGTATTCAAGGAGCCCCCCTCCCCAACCAGGCCCAATGCTATTATCATTGCGCTTTTGTTGACTTGAAATCCTTGATCCGCCCTTGAATTCAGACCCTTTCTGTACATAGGACTTACCTGTCGGACTTAACCGACTTAATTAATCACTTCAAATAATGTAAAAATGTGTATTGCACAGTTAATGAGGTGAAATTTGTATTGAAAGGTGCAAAATACCTTGCTAACAACCAGCAAGCAATAAAGCCAAAGCTCGAATTTATGATGTTAGCTTAAGAAGTTATTTTAATGGTGACAACACACTGCCTTGGCTTGCATAAAGTGGGTTTATTGACCTAACCATCCAATCATCTGTATTCAATCCATAATGTTTACTTACTCAAAAGAGGCTTCCCAATGTAGGAAACATCCATCTTGTTTTCAACTCAGTTAAAATGTTTTACATAGTGTAGTTCGAGTATCCTCTGCCATCCTACGGTTTTATAGAGCTGATGGTAGCGTAGGACTGCGGAGGATTTTCAGAAGTAGTAGAATCGTTCAAATCGGACATTAAAACTACCTCTTCCCTACTAGCATCAGAAACACTGGCTCCAATCCAGAATAGTGGTTCTGAGTAAGATGCCAAATCGTTTTTCATGTTAACGGGGCTTGTTGGGATCCCTAGAACTGGTTGTTTGGTGTCACTATTTCATGCCAGTGGTGTATGCCTTGCGTGTGTTTTTTGTTTTGCAGTGATTAATTTAATTGTAAGGTTTGTGTTTAGAAGATCTAACCACAAAGAATAGCTCATTACTGCTTCTGTAGCCCCTACAACATATCTACCCAACTGGAAATCTACAAATGGGCCATTATCCTGCCAAGAGCATGACACAAAAAATAACAAATCAAACAATATACACCCAGCAACAGAAAGAAAACAATAAATTAGTTAAAATACTCCAGAGGTTTAAAGCCCCAACCAGTTATGGCAACCTTTCAGATATATCATAGCATCACTAACGATTTTTTGTGTTTAATTGAAAGAAAAATGGCAATCCTTCTCAATTATGGATGAAAATGAGTGTAAGCTAACCACTTGTATTTGTGTAAACATAATAAGCTTACCACTTGTATCTGTGTAAACATAGTAAGCTTACCACTTGTATCTGTGTAAACATAGTAAGCTAACCACTTGTATCTGTGTAAACATAGTAAGCTAACCACTTGTATCTGTGTAAACATAGTAAGCTTACCACTTGTATCTGTGTAAACATAGTAAGCTAACCACATATATCTGTGTAAACATAGTAAGCTTACCACTTGTATCTGTGTAAACATAGTAAGCTTACCACTTGTATCTGTGTAAACATAGTAAGCTTACCACTTGTATCTGTGTAAACATAGTATGCTAACCACTTATATCTGTGTAAACATAGTAAGCTTACCACTTGTATCTGCGTAAATATAGTAAGCTTACCACTTGTATCTGTCATTAACTGAATCTCCATCTTTCAGGTATAAATGTACACATAAAGAAACAAAATTGCTGTACAGTGTTAACATATTTATTTACATATACAAACAATGTCAATAAGGTGATAGGATACAAACATTTTAAACTTAACAAGTAATATTAACAAGAAGTATATGCCATTGTAAAAAAACTGATTAGAGTCCTACAGTGCTTTTAACAAAGTTCCACATGAAGTATGAAAACTATAAATTGATATAATATATAACCAGCACTGTCCAAAGTTAACGGATAAATTCCTGGGAAAAATGGAACTTTTAATTAAACTAGTTTTGGTTGGCATCGTAAAGCCATCATCAAAGTGGCACCATTTAGCATTTTAGGCTGTTTTATATTTGTCTTCATCTTAATTGTTTAAAGGGAGGACAAGCTGGAATACCCAGTTAAAACCTGAAGTTATACAGGAGTATCTGTCGTTAAATTATATTCAGTCGTTTGAGTGGTGTTTAAATGTCACTTTCGGCAATTTTTCATCTACATCATGGCATGCAGTTTTTTTTTTTAGGGAAGGTGGGGGGAGGAAGCTGGAGTACAGGAGAAAACCACCTCATACTTAGCGAGTGTATTATAAAAAAAAAACTGAAAGCACATCTGCTCATACATTATTTTACCTAAAACTATAGCAAAACAAAGCCATCTAGTTAGACATCAATATGATGTCCTATTCCACAAAGGTTAACTAGATATCAGTGTGATGGTATCCATCTCTGTGGACCCCGCCAACCTTCAGGTCAAGGCCAAAGGTCATCAACCATGGTATGCAACACATCGCCTTGATATTACAAAGTGACAGGGCCCTTATTATTTTCTTTAAGAACTATACGAAAAAAAAAGAAACAGAAAGGGTCCTTATCCTACCTTCTTTTCACTGAAAAATCCAAAAACACTAAGCTACTTTGTCACCGACTACATTATAGATAAAGAGTATGCTTAAGACACATGTTTGTTACATCTATATTGTATTCAATTTTTCTGTATTTTATGATTTTTATTTTATTTTTTTAAGGCATTTTAGTCTTATTTTGTTTTTTTATTTTTTTGTGCTTTTATATTTTCAACAACTTTATCTACTTCCAATTTCTAGGCATGTGTATAAAATACAGGATGATAAAATACTGAAACAACAACACTTCTTTCTGATGCAAATTTTTGATGATGATTACAATTTTAGATTCTATGAAGATGAAAATCATGTTATTCTTGATATTAATTTTTTTTTTATTTTCAATCTTATCTTTAAATCACTTATTAAATCATATTCTAGTTTTTGTTACTGCTATCAAAACAATGAAAAGCTTACTAACTATCACGTGTATAGATCAGTGTTAAGTGATTTCATTAAGTAAACAATGTTACATTTCTTCAACAAAATGTCTCTACATCTTGTATTAAATAAAGGAACAACTCTAGAATTTAAATTTATTTTTTTTCCCTCCTCCTACCCTAATTTTTTGGGGCTGATGTCCGTAAACCAACAAATTAAATAAAAACGGCCTTACAACCCTTAGCCATAGGTTTACACCCAGTATAAAGTACGTTGTGGGTCAAAGGTTATCATCATGTATTAGTTATTACTATGATCATAATATACACATGATCATTTTCGTTTCCATACATGTTTTCAATTTAAAAATTTACATTTTTGTGTGTTTAATTTCATTTTGTGAATGGTTAATTGCAGATGATGTGATATGTGTTTGAATGGAAAGGACATGGAAAATAAAAGACAATATTGAATTTCAATCATAAAAGAGTACCCGTAAACTATTATATAAAAAAAAAAGATATGTTAATTAACAATGCACCTGTCCAATTAACTAATGTTACCTGTTATCTATTGAAAAACACATAATTGCCTTTTTTGTTTTCCTTCAACATTTTGTTGTCCAATACCATCTAAGATAACAAGGATGTAAAATTTACTCCATCAGACACACGTTTCATCTAATCAAAGATGCCTTAGCGCTATAACATGATATATATATATAGGCTAAGTTATTGCCAAAAATTCAAAAAATAATTCTACACAATTTGTCTAACGCCATTTACACAACAGAATTAACTAAAATATCTTCTGTCATTAAGTTAACAGAATCTCCAAATGTATTGATAACGACTTAACAATCATATACTATATAAAAAACAAAACCAACAATATTTGAGCACAATATCTGACACAATTGACCACAACAGCTACGACTATGGAAATTTTGTTAGGATTTTCAAAAATAGGTGCATTTAGCTGATATTGTATTGATGAGGGAATGAACAAAAATAATGCCCAACTTAAACAGAACAAATAATGATCTAAACTATGATAACATGAATGATGTTTGCTGCTTTGAAACTGACCCCTTGTCATGTTAAATGACCAAGAAAAATCCTTTAAAAGATCTAAATATTTATGAAAAATTAAAAAATTAAATGCCTTGGATGTTTTCTGTCTCAATAATACCTAGTATATAGACTGTTACATACAGAAAACACATCGACTAAAGAAATGCAGCCATTAAATAAATGAGAAAATAAATGTCCCTGAAGTTTCAAACAAATTTCCCTGGATTCGGCAAGTCTCTGACAAATGTCCTTGTATAAGGCAAGCCTTTACAAATATGTGATTGACTAGGTCTCATAAGAAAAAAAATTTTATATTAAAATTTTTCATTTATGCAAGTCCTTTAATTTTTTTTCACAATTTAGTTGCCAAATGACATCAAGTACCGACTAATGAACAAAAGAAGTATATTTATATATGTGATGAAACATTAACATTCTTTTTCATATTAGACATTATTTAATTTCTTCTCGTACTCCTCTAGAGTTTTCTTCAACTGAGCATTTTCTTTCTTCACTTTCTGTAGTTCTTCTGCCAGAGTTTGATTACACTTTTCCAAGTAACATGCTCGCATAGCGATCTGATTTTCCTTTACACGCCGGGCATCCCTGGACCGTTTTGCAGCGACGTTGTTCTTCTTTCGTCGATTCCAATACTTGTCATCCTTCTGCTCGTCAGGAACAAATATCTATAAAATTGTGGTTTAGCTGTGTAATGATTAAATATCCATACATTATGCACTTAATCGGCAGCATTACACGAAAAAGTTTATCAAACATTTTCATAGGCCTTAGGGTCTGGTAAATTAGGCATATACCCATTTTAACATAAACAACAGATCGTGTGGATTCTCTGCTTCCCATGTGCCCACTGTGGGCTGCCCACGCCCAAAGCCAAGGGTGGGCAAGTGTCCACTCATGCCATGGGCTTCATGGTTGGCGAAATCCACCTATTGTCAAATTGGATAAAAGTTGTGGTTAAAGACGTTTCTGAATTCCTCAATCCATACTCATTTGAACATATACAATTCGCCCATGTGTATAGGTTGGGAAACTTGGATATGACACTAGGCCATAGCGTTGGTCTACTGTGGTCGCGGACATGTGTGGACACCAATGCCCACGTCCATGGTTGGGTGTGTGGGAAGATAAGAATCCACACGATCTGTAGTGTATAAACTATTGTTTCTCTCTCCTGAGTATGAGATGTTTCAGAGCAAGGTACTTCATGAGATTCAAGAGACAATGACAATTTTAAGTGCGAAAATATCAACGATGGTACATTTGATGTTCTCCAGGGATATGTCAAGGTCACAGCAAAGGTAAGGTCTAATACTGATAGTTACACATAGAAACAAATTAAACTGGGAGCTTGATAACAGAAATGTTGTTATTGTTTTTTAACATCAAACAGAAACATATTAATGGCTAAATCTTATGTGGAGTACCAAAAGTTAATTAAAATTAAAGGATAACAGATTTGAACCAGCAGCAACTGAATGCAGGATCCCTAGAAATTAGGGTACCAAATAATTTGACAATGCAGGATCCCTAGAACTGACACGGGTACCAAATAGTTTGACAATGCAGGATCACCAGAACTCAACACAAGGGTTCATACCAAATAGTTTGACAATACAGGATCCCCTGAACTCAATACAAGGGTACCAAATAGTTTGACAATACAGGATCCCTAGAACTCAACACGAGGGTACCAACTAGTTTGACAATGCAGGATCCCTAGAACTGGTACACACAAAAATTGCTGTATTTCAAATTTCACAAAACAATACAAAGTTCATGTTATAAAAACAAGAGAACTAGTCAAGACCTATAATGACATGTACATACAATCAAGCTGAGAAAAATAAAAATGCAAAAAAATCTTTTGTTAATTACCTTGCGTGATTTTTTAATCATTGGTTGTGGTTTTAGTTCATCCGCGGAGAACTTCCTGGCCTTAGGATCAAAAGATTCTTCACCTAACAAAAATAAAAGTTATAACCTTTTTATTCTGTTGTTAAATTTCATGATATTGAATAAATTGGAAGTAACAAAGACAAGTATACACTACTGTACAGGCAAAGTATAGTTAGCTGTCGTCACAAATTATCTTTTCCTCGTTTTCATGGATAACAGTTTTTTACAATTGCTAAGATTTGTGAATTTTAAGTTGTTTATAATTACAAATGTACTGGTTTTGAAATAAAATTTGTTTACACGGTCTACAGTCTACAGTTACAAACAGGAAAATCTACCAATTTATATAACGTGTGTGTGTGATTCACACACATACTGTGTTGTAAACAATACACCTATATACATCTACATGTATGAGTGAGCTCATCTTATCCCTTCCAAATGGTTTTCCTGTCTTATGGATGTGCTTCTGGTGAAAAAGTTTTACATTTGTGTAATGATGATAGTGTATATTACGAGATGATGCACGTGTCTTTCTTTGAAAATTATATTTCTTTCACACTTACTTCAAATTTTATTGACCGACTTAAGAATACATGTGTTGTTTTTTTGCCTCCATCATCAATAGACTTATTCCCACTAGATATGTATTATACATCCTAAAGTTTCATTGAAATCAAATGCACACTTTTGAGTTATTGTATAGAAGCTTTTTTTTGTAAAATTTTCTTTTCTTAACATTTTTTCGCTTCTGATAAGCCTAATATAAAACTATATCCCAAAGTTTAATTGAAATAAAATGCAAACTATTGTCCAAATATGTTTCTTTGTAGAAAATATTTTTAAGTTTTTGGCAACTGTGACATTGAAGTTTGAGGGATTTTTCCCCAAAATCAATAGGCTTCTGATCCACCAAATATGAAACAATATCCCAAATTTTCTTTGAATTCAAATGCAAACTTTTGAAGTTATTGTCAGGAAACATTTTTTTGTAAGAATTTCGATTTTTTTTGTGGACTTTGACCTTGAAATTTGATGGATTTCCCCCCAAAATCAATAGGCCTGGCTCTTATCAACCTGCATCTTCGCTAGCCAAGGGTTACAATCCGAGGGGGACCTGATCGTAACACTTGGCTAGCGAAGATGATCAACCTGATAATAAGTTTTATTAAAATCGTATGCAAATTGAAATTTGACGGATTCCCCCCTAAATGATAGGCTTATTACCAACCTGATATATAACAATATCCTAAAGTTTCATTCAAATCGGGATGCAAGCTTTTTGAATTATCAACCGGAACACAAATTTGGACAGATATGAGGACCACTTCTAGTATATCCCCCCCCCCCACTCTGGACAAAATTTGCCCCAAAATTCAGACTTTCCCCAATTTTTTTTATTTCTAACTGTAATTAACCTTCACTACAAGGTCAATGTGCCATATCATTTTTTTACCTGGAACATTGACCAATTCTCGTTCCCCCTCTCCTATTTCAAAATCTATTTTTATCCGAGGGGAATCCGGGTCTTTAGTCTGTTCTACTACAATACATGAAGATTTTGTTAAGTATCAATATAATGAATAGCACATGTGTGTGCATATGTATAATAATTGTTTATGGAACAGGTGCTTATTTGAGCATAGAATATTTGCTGCAAAACAAGAAAAATGAAACAGTAGTAAAAATTATCTGTGATCAGAATTATTAGTTACATGTACAAAGTAGAAATGTACATGTACATGAATCTGTACATCCAAAAATGTGATGTCAGGAAATTTCAAACCATAATTTTATTGTTACATACACTGAAATAGTAATAGTATCTTCAGTTAAATGTTAGAAAAACATCTGTTCCATGATCAATTACTATGTCAGAATAAAAACACAGTACAAAGAAACACACTATAATAGACGTCCTTCCTGACATCTTGACATTCTCTTAATAATCTGCCTTGTTTTTTTAATTTTAAGTAATATTTGCACACCATGTAAACACTGTATTCCATGGCTAAGTATTTCATGTTAACACTCTACTGGTGCCTCATACTGACAATCACATACAATTTAGATAAGTCTTGGAGAGCACTTCTCTAAATTGTATGTGATTGTCAACATGAGACAGACAGTAGAGTTTTAACATGAAATACTTAGCCATAGAGTACAGTGTTTACATCATGTGTACATAGCCATAGGATGATTTTACATTTCTGATGATCTTTTTCATTTAACAATAAAAAGTAAGTTAAAAGAACTATAAAATATACCTTGGAAAATAAATCTACTACAGCATGTCTCTGTACTGTAAATGACAACAATTATAATTAGCTTAAAAATCCAGTCAGGGAAAAATACTGTCATTTTATTCATTAATACTTTGATATCATTTTTTACCAGAAAAAAATATCTGATGACATCATTAAAAATATAAACAGCTTTTGATTTCCTACAAATATAAAACTTCCTATTTATCAGTAACCTACATGTACTTCACAGCATAATTCTGAGATAGGATTTTTAAGCCTCAACAATAAAATATTCTGATTCAATACATCAACCGACCTGGAATGGTTGCCAAGGCAACTTCTTGTTCAGAGACCATGAAGTCAATATTTAAATTTATCGGACTACTACCAGGACTAACAGCCTCCTTTTTTACTTTTCTATCTGAAAATCAGACATTAACAAAATACAATGTTACCATGGATACTTCAGAAATAGCTTTTAAAAACAATTATTGGACCAATTTAAAAATCTATGTATGCTTCTAGTTACCATATACACTACCTTCATTGTTAGTGCCAATGGAAAGTTTTTAAATTATGTTTGTTCAATGTCATTATTTTTTTATCCATGTAATCCATGTAAACTTTATAGAAACCAGATGAATTTAGCTGTTTGTATCAGTCCACATTGGGATAGGATACGGGGGGGGGGGGGGGGGGGGAATTTTGATCTTGTCTAGCCTGCCCGTGCTCTGCTTCCTCAAAAAGACCCATAAGCCATTGAACATGCAGATTATCAGCAAACATTTTTTTACAACATAAAATGTTGAAGTGATGTGGACTGTGCTGGTGGAAAAAGTAGTGTTACCATTCTTGGTCTCAAAGAGGTAAAGACATTGGCTGGCTGTGCTCTGCTTTCTCAAAAAGACCCATAAGCCATTGAACATGCAGATCATCAGCAAACATTTTTTTTACAACATAAAAAGTTGAAGTGATGTGGACTGGGCTGGTGCAAAAAGTAGTGTTACCATTCTTGGTCTCAAAGAGGTAAAGACATTGGCTGGCTGGTGGAAAAGAAGTATAAACACTGGTTGGCTGGTGGAAAAAGTGGTGTGGACACTAGTGGGTGGGTGGAAAAAGAAGTGTGGACACTAGTGGGTGGGTGGAAAAAGAAGTGTGGACACTAGTGGGCTGGTGGAAAAAGTAGTGTGGACACTAGTGGGCTGGTGGAAAAAGTAGTGTGGACACTAGTGGGCTGGTGGAAAAAGTAGTGTGGACACTAGTGGGCTGGTGGAAAAAGTAGTGTGGACACTAGTGGGCTGGTGGAAAAAGTAGTGTGGACACTAGTGGGCTGGTGGAAAAAGTAGTGTGGACACTAGTGGGCTGGTGGAAAAAGTAGTGTGGACACTAGTGGGCGGGGGAAAAAGTAGTTTGGACACTAGTGGGCTGGTGGAAAAAGTAGTGGACACTAGTGGGCTGGTGGAAAAAGTAGTGTGGACACTAGTGGGCTGGTGGAAAAGTAGTGTGGACACTAGTGGGCGGGTGGAAAAAGTAGTGTGGACACTAGTGGGTGGGTGGAAAAAGTGAAGTCCACTAGGTCTGTTGAGTATTTACATCTACATGTATAGAAAAATTTAAACATTTCTGCTGAACTTTTTTTGTTTTACTATCTACATACACAGTATATGAATTTATTTGTTTGGCCTAATTAAAAAAAAAATTAAACTTATGTTACAAAAACATGAAAAAATTCCTATACTAACTAGTACATGTATGTCAACACTGAGGTTGCAGGTTCGAGTACTACTAGGGGCAGGCTGTGCTCGACTCCAATGTTAATTGACAATGATTGCCAGTTTTCCTACCGAAGGCCAAAGGTTCTCTCTGGGTACTCCGGCTTCCTTCCCCAATAAAAACTGGACAACATGATATAGCTGAAAATTGCTGAAAGTGGCATTAAACATCATTCAAAACAAACAAACAGTACATGTTCACATATACTGATTTAAATTCATGCATATAATTTCGACCTATAACTGTTCCATGTATATGTAAAATACCTGTACCTGTATATATATATCCATAGATACATGTACTAAACTTTATCCTTTTTCAAAAAGAAAATTATTCTATTCTGATTTGATTTGTTATTTTTAGATGTATTCTTTAAAGTAAATTCATCATACACAATGTATTGTGCATACCTGTAAAGGATTTTCTGTGTAGTAAATCTAAATACAGCATTAACCATGCAAAACAGGAGACTATTGTACCCATATTGAATCCATTTTTGTATTGTACCCATATTGAATCCAGGAGACTATTGTACCCATGTTGAATCCATTTTTTAAATTGGTTCATTCATGGAAATAATTTTTATTTTATGTCATTCATATGTATTCATTTACTTTTTACATACAAATATAAAGTTGGACTGTTTTAATTCTACCAGATAGAATTTCTGAATACTAAAACAACTTCGAACAAAACGATGCCTTCTCACCCCACTATAAATTACTTTTAACAAGCCATTTAAATTATTCTTTTTGAGTGCAATAGATATTTCTATACAGTTTTTGTAAAATAGTTTAATTTCAGGACATGTTCTCGTGAGAAAAATACAGATACATTTACCAACAAGTGTTTGCACTTCAACATGTTCTACAATCCATCAGTCCTAAACTCTACCAACTAATTATAATAAAACCAGGTCCACCATCCAATCATGATGGCATTATGCTGGATGGAGGGAAACTGCTTGAAAATGTATTCACCTATTTAGATTGAATAATCGTACCCTGGCCTTTTTTAAAAATCCAACACAAAAAAATTTAAACTTAAATTGGATTTTTACTGCAGTAAAATTTAGGCTTCATCAGTACTCAACCGTGGTGATGTTAGACAACTCAAAAGGCAAATAAAAAATTTGTATGACTGAACCAGTTTTTACCAGATACTAATTAATGGGGTCCAATTTAAGACGAGGAGGAGTTTGGAAATGCATGCAATTTGGTACTAATTTTCTCCACTGCTCTAGTATGCGCATCTGGACAGTGGGAACCATTAATTGTTTCAAACCAAATATATTGAAACTGGTGCAGCTTGTCTTCAGTAGGCTTTGTTGCACTAATGAGAGAGCTGATACCGAGGTCATGTAACACAGACCATACAAATGCAAAAAAACATGTTGGTCTAGCACCAAGAGGGTGCTTAAAATGTCCCATGTCAGCAGTTTTTTTAGCTCTATCATTTCGGCCAGTTTTTGTTCTGGGAGAAAGCCATATTTCCAGGTGTAAACCCTTTGACTTTTTACAGGACATCACATTTAAAACTAATAAGCAACCAAATATCGAACATTCTGAGCACTTCAATTATTTCATTAAGTCTGGCTATAATACATAGTACATGTATTAAACTAAACAAATTGTAATTTGGTGCGAGTCATAATGTCTAGGGCCTTACCTGTATCCTCTTGATCGGACAGTGGAGATGATGGACACGTCGATGCAATGCTGCCCTCCCTTAACGATGAAAATGGCTTACTATCTGATTCTGATGGTATTGGTGACCCAATCTTTACTGAGCTGACATTACTCTTGTTGCTGTTGCTGCCATTTGAGTTTTCACTCGCGTCCACAGGAATGCCATTTTCAGACAAAAATTCATCCAGGTCCATATACTCCAGGCTAATATCCCCATCTGTATATTGGGGTGAACTCCAAATATTTGGACCCAAAAAGGCTGAGGTCGGGTCATATCTTGGTGTTGACAATCCACCTTCTTCCTTTGGCTTGCCATTTCCATCTTAAAAAATAAATTTTATCAAAAAGTCAACAAACTTTTCCGATAGTGCAATGATGTTTGTCCTTTATTTGTTTGATTTCTTAAACAAGTTTTAATGCCAAATGCATCTTTTAGCTACATCATTCATGGCATTAAATTTTTAATTGGCTGAAGAAGCTACAGTTTATTATCAGAGACTGGCAATCCCTGTCAACAGCACCTTAGCCCAAGTCAGCCTGGATAATGACATGTACATGACCCTATAGTTTATAAATGTACATGTACATGTATGGTCAAAAAATGGAATTTCTCTTAATTGCATTTACTAATTTGACAGAATATAGAATTCGAATTAATAACAGAAATTTCCAAAATGGAACATGTGAGGGGTTGAAGGCATACATAATCAAAAATTAACAACAAATCATATACAATGTAGTAGAATAATGCAATCTTTCCTGAGTATTATAAAGACTTTTAAATAAATGGAACAACAAGCTGCAAATGACTCCAAGAAGACATTATATTTATATATTTATTTATATCATTTTCATAACTATTTTTAATGTTACATGTATTTTCTAAATTTTTTCTTATATCTGAGTATTTCGGACAATGGAAAAAGTAGTGAATTTCATCTTCTAATACATTGTTAGTACATATTGTACATAGTCTATCTGGCCTTTTCACACTTTTGTATCTTCCTCTTTCAGTTTCAATGAAATTATCACTTGTTCTCATTTTACATATATTTCTTCTGTTATCGAAGTTGGTCTTTAATAAATATTCATCTATGTTTTATTCAGTTTTAATTTTACTATATAAATATATTTTATTTTCTGGTGTAAGTGACCTAGTTAATTCAGAAATGTCTGCATTTATCATGTTTTTTTCTACTTCAGAAAAATTGTTCAAATATCAGTTATTTTATAAGAATAAGTAATTTAAAAAAAAAAAACCTTTTAATTTCATAATTCCTCATACTTGTTTACAATTTACTGGGCCATACAATTACTGTTAAAATCTGTGTCATAGGTACACTGCATCATACAGGATGGGACTAGTGGTCAAGAATTTTTAATTATTGATATTTTGCCGTATTTTCCTCTGAATGTTATAGTGCTGTAATATCCGATCTGACTCTACTAGCATGAGATCAGCCAATCACACCCCGCTGTCAAGGCGTTAAGTAAACACAGTGACGTCAAAATGTTACAAAACAGTGATAGGAAAAGTTTTTATGAAACTCTATGCATTTTCATGTCATCTCAGGGCTAAGCTGCCCTGAGATGAGATCAGCAGAAAATACATCTCATTTCAGAAAACTTAAATAATCTATAATTTGCCACATAAACAATGGGCTGGTGCAAGGACTTTACAATTTTGTAGCATTTCTGGCAAAATTAAAATATTCTGACCTACAACATCACATGCACTTATATTAGTAGGTCGTCAAGGCAACTTTTTATTGTGTACAGTGTATGTCTACTAGTATACTAGGACATGCTAAGAAAAATAACAGCAGCAACAAAACAATTATTTTACATGTAGAATTTTCCTGTTGTATACATGTACACTTGTAACCAGTAAATGAATTCTGAAACCATGGAAACAGTTTTAATTTGTTTACTGTCAGAATATGTATGTACATGTACTAGTACATAATATTGCATGTACTAGTATTTTAATTGGTCCAATCCTTTTTTGGTCTGGATCATGTTACTCTTTTACATTGATCATACTAGTATGCTAGTACATGTATGAATGTACACCATGATCGTGCACTTGTATGTAATTTTTTTGTCTTTGTTTAAAATTTACTGGAGGATATTCGCCAAAAACGTGTGTTGATCCGTATGTTCACTTTTTAGGTACCTTAAAATGACTGTGGCCAAATTTGAAACGAATTGGCAAAGCAAAGTGGTTTCAAATGAAAAAAATAGAAGAATGTGTCCATGGGACACAGATGCCCCCGCTAAATGAAGTCCCAAAGGGGAAGTAGTTGTCCAACAGGTCTGAAAGTTGCTTAGGACGTACAACTTGTGATACTGAACCACCCTGCCAAATTTCAAATTGTTCTCATGTTCGGTTTATGAGAAAAGCTTGACTGAAATTTGTTCAGATGGACGGCGGACGGCCGGGAGTAAAACTTAAGGCACCCCCCCCCCCCCCCCCGACATGCGGAGGCATAAAAAATTGTATGTTTGACAGAACAGACCATCCAAGTGAGTGAGGTAAGAACTACCTATTTTTACATTAAACCACCCCTCAAGTTCCCCACCCCCCCAGTGATAAAGAATTGATTTATTTCAATTTTAGACAATGACAAGATTTACACCACTTGAAAAATAGATTGTATTGTGTTTACAAAAAAAAATTAAGCATAACAAAATAATTCTTTTTATTTGTGAGGTACATGTCTTATTGTAAATATGAGTATTCAAATACTGAAATTATACATGTGAAACAATCCATGATGTATTTTTAACAATCTTTACGTTTTATTGTAAAATTGACTTGCATGTCATTATCATCTATTAATTACAATATTTAGATTTTGGTGAAAATAGATTTTTAAATATAAACTTTGTGTATTCTTTTTAAATATTTCCACAAAAGTTGTTAAACTCATTTTCCATTCTTGGTACAGACAGAGACATGAAAGGCTGTGTCATTCTATGATGTTTAAGTAGGCATCTGTCATTTACATGGTAACAACTCAGTGGTAGGATTGCACAAAACTCAAAATACCCCAAAATGTGAATTTCCCTATAGATGTACATTTTTTGCATGTGATATATAATACTTAAAAAGTTGTATACTGAGGAAACTTTTTCCTTATGATTTTAAATCCCTTGTTTCTTTTCTAACCTTTCATACTGGCGTTTTTATCAATTTTAACAGCACCAGTCAACAAACTTCTCGAACCTTACGTGCAATGCCGCTTTTCCAGCATTTGTTCGTAACCAGTACACATGCACTCAATTATCAGTACGCACGGACTTCACTCGACGTCCCAAGTTAATGCGAAATTTTTACATACTTGACTTAATATATAATACAAAAGATTTAAAATTAAACTTTTTTGATTGAAAAAAAATGTTATTTTACACATTTTGGAATATTCCAACCAAGACCTTATATTGGCCTTGGCCTTGAAAAAAAGGGGGGGGCGGACAAAACAAAATACAGATATGTACTAGTGCTTGTAAAATTTTAAAATGTAAGTATTTAACTTCTATTTTTTACACTTATACTATAATCTAAACTCTGATGTAAGATATTTGTTCAGTCGAAGAAGAATATTACCATTGACTTGATTCGCAGGTAAAAACTGAAGGCAAAGCGCTAGACATTTCTTACCTTTTTTTAGATTCGGAGGATTTTGCAGGATAGGATTTTCCAACAGATCCTTAAGGCTGTAATGTGTGTTTAATCCAAATAAAGACATCGTGTTAACGTTTTAATACAGTGCAGCGAATGTCCTTGTTTACATTCAGTGACAAATACGCACGTTGAACACCACGCAGATCTTATTTACCAATCTTTCATTTATCCAATCAGATTTCAGGGCACTTGTCAACTCTACTGGTACCCGCGACAAATTTACACCAGATTCAGATTTCAGCAGCTGATCAGAATGAGGAATTTCCAAATAAAAGAAATCGGTAACAGAAACGAATTAAGTCTGAATAAACGTTATAGATATAGTAATTGTTTTAATTAATGCTCTACCATAGAGATGTCCTCAATAAAGATGGGCTGCTTGATTTTATGATTTTTTTTTGTAAAAAAAATAACTTTTTACTCTGGGGAATATAAAGTATGAATATTAGTTCCTGTCAATAACACGACCAGTATCTTCTGATTTTAAATTAACTGGCACCTGATTGTGCATATGTGACCTAAAAAAGTTCTTTAATTAAATGTCACCGATGACCTTGCAGGAAAAGGTAAAGAGCTAGCTCAGTTGGTGGCATGTTAGCTACAATAATGTAGCTCTTTTTTTATTTATGGACGTCCATAAAAATTGAGCTATATTATTGTGCCTCATTAATTAATAAAAAAAACGAAAATGCTAGAAAAGCGAAAACAACAGAGGCGGTGGCAAAATTGAAGACCATCTGGAATGACCGAAACATCATTCTCAGCTTAAAGATCAGACTGATAAAGACCTTAGTCGTCTAAACATTCTTGTATGAGAGTCGTGGACTGTCATAGCTGGACTGTCAGACCTCGAGAGAAGGATACAGTCCACATAATATTTGTGTATCTATGTAAACGCTTTTATCATTCTTCATAATTCTCTGTATACTAATAAGTTTTGTTATGTTATCTTAGTAATCATTTTGTACTCACGTTGTCACTGAATATTCTTTTATATTTCATCTCTTTAAAATGTTGCACACTCGGCATATATGGTTTGTACTCATTTTGTCACTGAATATTCTTTTCTATTTCATCTCTTTTAAATGTTGCACACTCGGCATATATGGTTTGGACTTAAACAGCGCTACTTAATGTTGTTATTATTTTAAATCCGAATTCATAGATTTCTAATGTATTATGTTTACGAGTGATATTGAGATGATTTGTTTGTCGTTTTGGTCAGAATGGCGGAAGTAAATAATGTGGAAATACAAGCTTTTACTTTTAATACTAGACTTTGTGAAATAACAACCATATAGCAGCCAGGTTTTGTAATGTCACTATTTTAAATATTTTCTGGGTTTTTGCGCCACTCACGAGTCTTGATTAGACGAAACGTGCGTCGGGCGATGTAAATGTTATAACCTATGTAATTTCTTTTGAATTCAAATACACACGATAAATTATCTATCAGCATTGAGATTCATTAAGTTGTTATGAATAACATGTCCACGTTAATGTTTTATGACAACTATACATGTTATATGAGTGGCCGAGTTGTCAAGCTATCACGTGACCTATCAACACTGAAATTCAGGTGGAGGGGGGGAGTAACTAAGGATACTTTTAAGTACAGGTCTGCGGACGGAGATTTTAAAACCCACCCTATTCATATATTTTCGGATTTTTTTAAACAGGACCCAATCATATATTGAGATATTAAATCGGCCAGTTCATATATTTTATTACTGCACATCCCCATTGACAAAATAGTACATTCACTACCAAAATGATCAAGTGATGTTAATGGAACACTTTGTTTGTAAAATCACTGTGGTTTACATTGGATAAACATGCTCAATATGAGAATTGATGCATGTATACATTTAGATAATTTACACTTATATATACCCAATGATATATTTTTCAATGAAAAGAGCTACCCTTTCATATATTTTGGAGAGTTAAAAAAGCGACCCATTCGGGCCGCACATACGTATTACCCTATATACCAAGTTAATTACCCCCCCCCCCCTTTTTTCCCCGTGCTGAAATTGCAGGTTCAAAACGTACGGCAGGGAGAATGTGCTCGAATCCAACCTCATTTGACAAGGATAGTCAGTTTTTCTGCCAAAGATCAGGGGTTTTTACCGAGTACTCTGGCTACCTCGCTCAATGAATGATGAATGCCACAATAGCTGAATAATTACTGAAAGTAGCGTAACACACAATTCAAACAAACAAAGTTAAACAAACTAATAAATAACAATTCGCTTTCCTAGTGAGAATGTAGAGACGCAGTATTACAGACGAGAAATTTGTGACTATTCAAGTCTTTCGTTGAGTACTGCAAGCATACTGTAGCATTGTAGAAATAATACAGCGCCATTTTTTGGCTCTACTTGACTTTTGTTTTTGTTTGTTTGTTTGATGGTGTTAAACGCCACTTTCAGCAAATTTTCAGCTATATTATGGCGTCCAGATTTTATTGGGTGAGGAAGCCGGAGTACCCGAAGAAAACCCCCGAACTGCGGTAGGAAAACTGCCAATCCTTGTAAATTAAGATTGGAGTCGAGTACACCCTGCCTGAAGTGAGAATCGAACCCACAATCTCAGTGTTGACAGACCACGTGATCAATAGTAGACGAACTACCTTGAACACTCGGCCACCGAGGCCCCCCCCCCCCCTACTTTACGTAATATCTTTTATATGAAATTTCTTATTTACGTATATACCTTTGTATATTCATATTCTCCCTACAGAAATTGTCCGCATCATGGCGTAACAAAAATCTAAGAATTAATTTTAACTGATAAAGTCCTCGAAATATAGGCCATTTTTTTTATTAAAGCAGCATGCTGGTAAAAGTTATCTGTATAAATAATTTATGTTTATTTTCTTCTATACGTCGACTACATCATTCTGCACTGATTGGACAAAATTTCCTGCCGATTCGTTGCTAGGAAACATCACCGAGCTCCTTAATTACTACTGCGTGAAGCAACATGTATTATCGTAGTGTTGTTTAAGATTTTTAAGTCGTAAGTCTATAATGTACCATATTTTCAAATTCTAATACTTGTAACAGATATCCGGAAAATTATTACTCGGATGTTAAGGCAAAGCGTTTGTATATTTATTTATATTTTCAGTGTATCTTATAAAGGTATTGGAATATCTTATTAACTTACAAAATTTACATAAGAATAGGTATCATATATTGTAACGTAAATCGTGAGGTATAGCCTTTACAAGATTAATGAAAATGTAATTTATCCGGAATGATTATTAGATAAGTATCCTTTATTTCGAGCCGTGGTCATTTGTTATATTAACCATATATGTTGTTCTAAAAATAACTCACGTTTTTCAACATGAGTATCGACAAGGGACTGGACTTGTCGATCACCTTTGCCCCAATGTCATGGAAAGTTTTGTCACGTGACAATTTCCATTTTGTAAGGAAAAAAAAACGTGTAATATTTTTAACGGGTAATCGAAAGTTTTTTGTGCTTTCATAGGCAATATCATAGGCTCTTGACGGCCGTATTTTTTTCAACAGAGATTTTTGAAAAGTTTCGTACGACAGACCACAGGGATAGACTGTCCCTGCTCACCATGACTGTTGTTGAGCTTGTGAGTGAATATGGATGATCGATTTTAGGCTTGCAACTGATAATCATCGATAATAGGTTCCTGAGAATATTATTAAAGTCGTGCAGTAAATCAAAAAAATCTCACATTTTTTCTCAGCGAACTGGGTTTACAATTGACCCATACATGCCATAGACTCGTAATGTTCTTCAGTCGTTTAATAGTGTTTAATGGTTGGTTTTTCTGAAAAAAAAATACTTTAAGCGATTACATGTAACTACGCTTATTTTGGCACAAAGTAAGATAAATGAAAAAACTTAAATAAGTTTTATTTAGTACAATACAACCCTATTGAGCGTTTTACTGACATTTCAGCATTTAAATTCTCGCCTCTGAACGTACACTAAAATTTCTCTCTTTTGAAATGTCTTGAACAATTTGAATAAAACTTGGTATGGATTATAATTCGACCAACAATATAATGCTGGCCATCATAATGGCTGCCGTAGTAAAATCTAAAATACTATAATAGCTGATTTTTTCAGCAAACAAACTGAAATGGTAACTACATGTATGCTTTAAAAGAAAACTAGTTCACATTTAAATGTAGTTTTCTGAAAACCGATGACATTGCTGATTTTGCAATTTTTGATTATTTTGATAAGATTGTGCTATTTTGATTTAAGAATTAAATACATTCTTTTTAAGTTGCATTTACGAAAGCGTTGACATAAAAGCACAGTTCAATGTAGCGTTTGGTGATGAAAATTTGAGCGCGGGTATTAAGACAACCTAGAGGACTATTTCTGCAGTTTAAGTGACAACAATCAATAGATTTACCCTTAAACCACATAACATGTAACAATGAGATGAATACCGTCTTCTGAACTGAAGTTATTGACCAGAAACTGTTTTTCTATTTTTAGCAAGTGACATCCGACTGGCCCCAAATACAATCTCAAGCTAGGTCTTCATACAAGATTGCTATATGCACAGTTTCAGCAAGTTTTGTTTATTCAAACTTGTTATTGACCGAAAAATGTTTTCTGTTTTTAGATACAGTGACCTTGACACGACTGGCTCCAAATCCAATCCCAAGCTAGGTCTGCATGCAAGATTGCTATATCCAAATTTTCAGCAGATAGGTTTACCTAAACTGTTATTGACCTGAAACCATTTTTAGTAAAACTGACCTTGGCCTTGATCCGACTGGCACCAAATCCAATCACAAGCTATGTCTTCATGCAAGCTTGATATATACCAAGTTTCGGCAAGATTAGTTTATTCAAAGTATTGACCTGAAACCCTGTTTGCTGCCGCCATACCACAATCTAATAACAGGATTTTCGTTGAAAACCTGGTTAACAAAATCTCGGTTGACCCATTTTCAAGTTATCATCTGGAAACCACCGATGCACGGATGGACCGAAACTCGTATCATAATAGAGGGGATCACATATAAAAACCCAACAAAGTAGAGGATCAGAACATTGGAACCAGGTTGTTCAATTGGACTAGTGCTTTCAAACTCCTTTATGAAACTGTCCTCAAAGCTGCTAGTCACCATGTAATAAGTTTCAGAGTGAAATCCATCATGTTTCTGAAGAAATTGAACATTTTGTTATGATCAGCTGTCAACTTTCGGTTTGAAGTAAACGATGTCAGCGTCTGTCATTGCCTATACACTATAATTTATCACATCATTCTCCCAGTTATCATTGAGGAACACTATAAATCCTTTGCCAAACATCCGAGACAACATCTTACGAGCAGGTGGCATTAGCATTATGGTCAACAGTAAATCCACAGGGTAAACATCATCCCAACTACAACACAAAAGAGGTCCAAACTATTCTCCGTCTCTTATCTCAGTGCAATCCTGATCATTTGCGCCTCAGCTCAACCCCGGCCCCAGAGTGCCCATGTACCCATGTCAAATCTGTAACATAGCAGTGACTTGGAAGACCAAGGGGAAAGCCTGTGATGACTGCGACAATAAAGTAGTATCACACAGATTGTATGGCACTGCGATATACGAGGGTTTAGCAAACACTACATGGCACTGTACATCCTGCGGCATGCCACAGTTTACATCAAGTCTTTTTGATTTCACTCCATACCTTGTTTACCAGCTCCAACTCATTTAGTAGCCTAGACGACAGCCATATGCTTGCTCTTCACCAAAAGCGACAAACCATCACTTAAAAAACATACTTAAGACGTCACAAACGATTTTACTATAATTATAAATGTTAACTTTCAGAGTATTAGAAATAAGAAAGCAGAAGTAGGAAACATCATTGAAGTGTACAACCCAAGCATAATCTTTCGCACTGAAGACTGGTTGAATCCGAGCATACATAGTTCAGAAATATTCCCACCTAACAATATATACAGGAAGGACAGGTCCGATGGCTTTAGAGGTGTATTACTTGCAATACGCACCGATGTTTCTTGTGACCAGATCCCCATTGATGGAGACATAGAATCTGTTTATGCAAAGATGACACAAGGCAAGCAGACTACACTTATCATTGGTGCCTTATACAGACCACCAAGATCATCGACTGACTACATGGAAGAAATGTGCAATCAACTTGAACTCCTAGCAACTAAGTATCAGAAGGCAGTCTTTTGGGTAGGAGGCGATCTAAACTTATCAGACATACAGTGGGCAACTCAGGCAGTCATTGGAAATACCAACAGTACAGCAATACATTAGCGCTTCTTACCATGTATGTACCAATGCGGCCTAGACCAACTAGTAGATATTCCTACAAGACTGGAAGCCACACTAAACCTGTTCCTAAACAACCGACCATCCTTAGTTGATAAGTGAACAGCAGCACCAGGAGTAGCAGATCATGACATGGTCCATATAAACACAACAGCCTCAGCTAAAAGAATCAATCCAACGAAACTAAAGATTTATCTTTGGAAAAAGGCAGACACCACTAAAATGAAAGACAAGATCGTTGAATTCTGCAAGGATTTAATGAACCGCTACACTGTTAACAACCCAGTTGAAGACATGGTCATCCATCAAAACAGGATTTATGAAGATACAAGAAGAGTGGGTACCAACAAAACTATCATCCTCAAGATTCAGTCAACCATGGGTGAACAGAGGTCAAACGTATAACCAGAAAGAAAGTAATACAGGAAAACAGAAAGATAAACAGAGATACCAACGACTAAAGCAAGAGGCAAAGAAGACCTGCCAGAAAGCATAGCCCTGCGTCAACTTAAAACCCTAAACGTTTTTGGAGTTTCATCAAGAGTAAGAAGGCAGATCCCAGTGACATTGCTTCTCTCAAAGATGGACGTGGCATACTACAGACAGATGGTCCTACAAAAGACGACATCCTCAATAACCAGTTCTCATCTGTATTCAACAAGGATGAAAGAACAGACAATATACCATCCTAGGGGAGATCTCCACACCGCACTATGAGAGACATCTTCATCTCAGTAGGAGTACAGAAACTTTTGCGTGGACTCAACCCTCACAAAGCTACTGGTTCTGACGATATGGCATGTAGACTGCTCAAGGAGTATGCCAATGAGATTGCAGCAGTAATACAGCTTCTATACCAAGCATCAATAAATCAGGACAAGATACCCACTTACTGGAAAACCGCCAATGTGGTGCCTATCTTCAAGAAGGGCGACAGATGTAAAGCAGCGAACTACAGACCAGTGTCCTTTACTTCAGTGGTTTGTAAGTTAATGGAACACATCCTAACCAGCAACATCCATGATCACTTAGAAGAGAAGGCAATACTACATGATGCACAGCATGGTTTCCGCAAACGCCGCCTAGCTAAGACCACCGACAACTCCGGACAGACAGATGTCATAATTCTCGATTTTTTTAAAGCTTTTGACAAGGTGCCACATGAGCGCCTACTGTACAAGCTAAAATTTTATGGCATTAGAGGAACCACTCTACAATGGATCAGACACTTCCTTGGTGGACACACTCAACAAGTCCTAGAGGATACTAGATCATCAACAGCTCCAGTCCAGTCTGGTGTGCCACAAGGCAGTGTTCTATGTCCACTGTTATTCCTGCTCTTCATAAATGACCTGCCAGAGTATGTATCAGAGAAGTCTTCAGTGCGCCTCTTCGCCGATGACTGTGCACTGTACCGTACCATCAAGGACAGGGAAGATGCAACAGCACTGCAGCAAGAACTTAATGAATAACAAAGATGGGAAAAAGATTGGATGATGGAGTTTGACCCTGAGAAGTGCCAGATAATACATTTTACCAACAAAAGGAACAACATAGATACCGGTATCCCTTAAACCATTCATGGGCATACACTAGAAGTAGTAGACACAGCAAAGTACCTGGGAATAAACCTGCAGAAAAACTTGAAATGGAACCATCATATTGACGAAGTGACTAAGAAGACAAATTCCACCATTGCCTTTCTGCGGAAGAACCTTTACCAGTGCCCGCCAGAGACCAAGGCACTATGCTATAAGACCTTAGTCATACCAGTCATTGAGTATGGAAGCAGTCTGGGACCCGCATACTCAAGATAACATCAACAAATTGGAAATAGAACAAAGACGTGCAGCTCGGATGGTCTATAGAGACTACAGAACCACCAGTAGTGTCACTCACATGCAACATCAACTCCAGTGGCAATCACGGGTACCACGAATAACAGAAAACAACCGAAAACAAGAGGAATAACCGAAAACAATAAAAAAGTGACCGAAAAACGCATTATAATTAATGTTTTTTGTTCAAAACTGTATGTTTAACGTAATAGAAACGATATGCAAAAAGTTTTATGAAAAAATATTAATGTATTACAAAGTTATATCACTTTTTCCTTCATGCCATACAAATACGATAATATACATTATTCAATATGGCGACTGAACATCACGTGATTCAATCAAAGTACTGAAAATGCTGTGACCTGTTTTATGATTGATGACTGAAACATAGCTTTTAATGTAAAAATGTAAATTAAAGATAATTTAAAGGTGGTCACTGCATTTTTCAAGGCTTGTGACTTGCAAGGTAAAAACAGATACCTTGGCTGCATTAACCCCCTTAAATAAAACAATTTCAAAATTTTAATTTTTAATTGAGATTGTGATTAAAATGTTTTCATTTGATATTTGAAAATAAAGATATATTTTTTTAATTATTTAAATAAAATTAATTGATTAAAAGATTCATTTAATCCTTTAAAATAAAATGATAACCCAGAGTTATTTTTTAAATTATTTTTAAAAACTTTAAAACTACTAAGATATCCTGAACGAGGCTCGGGCATATCTGTTGTAGTCCGCGAAATAAATTATTTAGTTTTATGAAGAAAGTTTAAAACTACTAAGATATCCTGCACGATTCTCGGGCATATCTGTTGTAGTCCGCGAAATAAATTATTTAGTTTTATGAAGAGAGTTTAAAACTACTAAGATATCCTGCACGAGGCTCGGGCATATCTGTTGTAGTCCGCGAAATAAATTATTTAGTTTTATGAAGAAAGTTTAAAACTACTAAGACATGTGGATGTACATTTTATGCAATAGTATAGAATAAATGTGTATTCTGAGCGTGATGTCTATTAGAGTTAATAAAAAATGTATTAATATGTCATATGACATTACAATAATAATATTTGCAATTAAATTGCTAAATCAAATGCCAATCGAAATATATTGATCACTTTTTGACAAGTGCCAGAAATTTGGCTACCAGGTGTTAATAGACACCCGAAAGGCATATAACAAATGTAATCAAAATTAAACAATAAGCATAAGGATAAGCAACCATTTTGCAATGATAACTGAGACTTGGTATAAGTAATTTGGTATTTTTATTTACATGACTAGAAAAAACACATCCACTGACGACCAATTATTTCAACCGGTTTATTTTTTGAGTAATCTAATTCAAACATGTTCAGAAGCCAACCATACAAATGCTTTTCTTGTACAAAGCAAATGAGCAAAACCAATCAGTGTTTTTTGGTAATTAACTCATTTTTTTTTTAAACAAACAACCTTTTATTGGGGTTTCTTTATTCAATTATTTTTATATCTGCAATCATGTTAAGTCATAATGTAAAATTTAAAGTAATAATTATCAATTATCACCATGCAGTCAATATTTCACGCCTAATCACAGCATTTTCAGTACTTTGATCGAATCACGTGATGTTCAGTCGCCATATTGAATAATGTATATTATCGTATTTGTATGGCATGAAGGAAAAAGTGCTATAACTTTGTAATACATTAATATTTTTTCATAAAACTTTTTGCATAGCGTTTCTATTACCTTAAACATACAGTTTTGAACAAAAAACATTAATTTTAATGCGTTTTTCTGTCACTTTTTTATTGTTTTCGGTTGTTTTCTGTTATTCGAGCTACCGGGCAATCACTACAGGAGCGTCGAGGCCAAGTCGGAGCTCTTACGATATTCCGCATAGCCAACCACCTACATTACTCATCCCGACAGTGACAACAAGAGGAAACAGCATGACTTTCTACATCCCATACGCCAGAACGCTGACATATCAGAAGTCATTCTTCCCAGACAGCATCAGGATATGAAACGCTCTGCCATCACCGACCATAGACATCTTCAAACAGATGTCCCAGCACACCGTCCGGCCATAGATTTACCCACCCTGATTTTAGATGCACTGTAGTAAGTTTTATTCACAAATACTGTTATCCCTGCACCATGCGCCGGTACGTTATACCATATTGGTCTGTACCAGAAAGGAAGATAGATTCCAGTTTGCCGATTCCCTGTTATTCAACCAATTTAGAACAATCAACAAGCAGTATGAAGAATTTTATCGAGAATTGTGTATTTTGGAAATTTATGCAAATTAATTACATTAATTTCAATAATTCAATTAATTTAATTGACATTAAAAGAATTTAATTTCTTAATTATTAATTATCAGCTTGACATTACTTGTTTTAAAACAATATATTTTTTTTCGATTGAAAAAAATAAAGTTAATATTCGTCACTAAACTTACCGACAATTATGGATGTTTAGGAAAAATTATGCAAATTAATCAGAAATACATTTTGGTGATCTTTTACCATTGTAACTTGTAGATTGTTCTTAAATGGTCAAATATTAGCAGGGACAGTCTATACTAACTAGTATAGACTGTCCCTGAATATTAGGGAATTGGCAAATTGGACGTGGTAATCTGGGAATCGGCAAACTGGTACTAAACCCACAGCGGAGCACGGCAACTGTCCATCAAAGAAGACAATTTTTACCTTTACCTTGGACCTATAATAGAATTTCAAATTGGCAGAACACAAAATTTACAAATGGGATTGTGCTGAAAAATCAACGTTATAACAAAATCTGTTGACGTCGTGTTTTGTAGTTATCATTTGGAAACCTGCCATCAACTGCTGACCAAAAAATTTTTTTAATAAGTCGAACACTACAAATTGGATTGTGCGGACAACTGAACTTTATCTTCAAGTTATACTACTTGACAGCTGTGCAAAGTTAAAACAAAATTTGTTGATGCATTTTCAAAGTTATCTGGAAACCACTAATTGCTGACAAAAATAAATGGACTTGACCAAAGTAGAAAACTACTAATCGGATCGTCCTGAAAATCTGACTTGATCTTTCTTTTATAGTACTTAACAGCTGTGCAAAGTTTAAACAAAATCTGTTGATGCTTTATCAAGATATCATCTGGAAACCACCAAGGCACGAACAGAGACGGACCCTCATAGCTATACCGAGGTATAACATATTAACCCGCCATGCTACTTTGAGTGGCAGGGTATACAATTGTATGTAGGGGTAGAAAGACATTTTTGTTGACCTTTCTGCCCATACAATTGACCCATTTCCAGTTTTACATGATTTATCTCCCCTTTTACTTCCTGTTAAAAAAACTACGGCTATCATTACTAAAAGACTATGATATTGAAATAAAGATTTTGGACTGTTTTAATATTGTTTGTCTATGCCAATTAAATTTTTCATCTAATTAACCTTATAAGTAGATGTTACTATAGCCATAGGCAACAGGTGAGTTTGAATACAACACGGATGTCACTGATAACCTTGTTTATTTAAGCTATAAAACAGCTGGGGTTCTACCTCCAATTAACATCAGGTAAATAGGATAATGAACATAGATTAATTAATTAACGATCATGTTTACACAGCAGGCGGTTTTAATAACCTTCCTCACTCAGATATTGACACCTGTCATTCAACTGAAGCGTGAAAATTTATCAAAGACAATTGTCCATTTCAAAAGGTTTCAACAGGACAAACTGCGGCTATATAGCCGCAGTTTTTAGTACCGGAAATGGACACTAGGTGGCGTTTTTTAAATTGGAAAGTCGTCAATTAAAATAAAATTCACTTTTGTTTGCTTTACTTCCAGAATCCTAAACACCCATGCAATTTTATAGAAAATTCCGTCCCAACTCCTATATATATTTTAAAATAATTCTTAGACCATTCAGACAACAGTAGCTTTCATATTTATTTTAATTCTTCCTGGTTGTTGTTCAGAACAACATATACCATACATTTTGTTTATGATACTTTAAAGCAGAAAGTCAGAAACAACTAATTATAGAGAAAAAGAAACAACAGTTGAATAATATCAATAATGGAAAATAAACAAGTAAAATATTTCATAGACCTAAAAAAATTTCATTTTAGATGAAAAATGATAAATATATAAACATGGTATAATAACTGTCTGCACTGCAGCTCAACTGTTAATAACAAAACTATTTTCTGGTTTTTCGAGTTCAATTTGTATGTAACATGTATCCTGCCTATGCAGTGGTATTTGTTAAACTTGAAAGCTTTTCCTTTTGTACACCTAACACTACATACATTTTGTTATTTCTTCTATACCAAAAGCTTAAATTTAAAGGAGACACTCCCAAGTTGTCTTAAATCTCTAAAGTGAATTTTAACTAAACTCTGTGAAAAATCTGTTTGACTTCACTTTGCAATAGCTTATATATCAGTCACTGCAATCAATCTGAACAGATGATGGGGTTATCTGTCAACATTTTTTAGAAGAGACTTTATGATAATCCTACATGCAAAGTTAATTAGATGAAAGTGTACAGGTAATTAGAGAAAAGAAGCTTAAATGTGAACAACAACTAACTAGTAATGAAATAGCTCAACATGGCTTTTAGCCCAGTGAGCTAAAAAAAGCAACTTCATGACTCTTATGAATAGCATCACTGTATAACTTGTTTTCAGTTTTTTTTGTTTGGAAATTCTCAGACTTCATCTTGTAACAAATGTTTCTATGAAAGTTATTATTCAAATACAACTTAAAAGTGGTATCAAGTCACTATTAAAAAAATGTGCAGAAAAAAAGAACAGAATTAAACAATAGTAAAAACTACTGTGATGTATTGATATGACAGTACCTGTATTACAATATTTAATATATACAGTAAGTCTTTATACAAAAAAGCACCACAACTTATTCAGCCATTCAAACAAGCATCAAGCTATAAAAATCTTTCTAAAATAACTTATCAAGTCAAAACTTTAAACATTATTGTAAATAAAAACATAAAATGTGTGGCTGTACGGTACATTTTTAAGCTCTATATACACTTTTCTTTGAATAAGGTTAAAGAACAAAATCTGGTTTATTGTTGAGTTGATCATATCAAACACAGCATTAATAAGTTTAATTTTGTACACAAAAATAGAACTGTTTAGCATCTGTCAATATAGAAAGAATCTTTCATTTTAAATTTGAAACAGACATTATAAACTGGTAAATTCTTTCTTACAACATACTTCTTGTATTTAAGGAATTATTCTAATTTCTAAACAGGTCATACGATATAATATGGAATAGGTCTGTTTATGCCTAGTAAACTGCAAAGCTGTTTTATGAATGGTGTCAACAGACCTAAACCATATTATATCGTATAACATGTTCAGAAATTTGAAATATTCCTTATAATTTTATTTTAACTATAAATCTTGACTAGTTTAACGTTAAAAACAGCAAAAACGTAATAGAACTATTTGAATTTTAACAGTGTAAGAATAGTGCACATAACCAGTGCAAGTTATATGGTATAATATGTGTTTCTAATTTGAATTGGCCAATCAGATTTCAGCTTACAAAGCAAATTTACGTATTCCTCTAAACTCTAAAATTTAGCCATTTAGCTTTATATCACCATTCAGTTACAATTACTAGCAATCTGGAACATGAACTGAAACTTGTTATAATATAAACTGGTTCCTGTTTGAATATGAACTGGTACCTGTTTTATCTTAAAAGTCACTCAGTTCTCTATGGACATTGTACCAAATCCTAAATGCATCACACAATGTTGTTACTAATCTAACAACCTTGTTTACAATGAGAAAAAATGTGAAAAAAATTGCTGTAGAAAGAACCCCAGTACATGCTATCTTAAATGGCCAAATTGTTCAGCAGGGAAAAATGACTTTTTAAATTTATACCGATACTGATAAATTTACAAAATTTCTTAAAGGACAAATATTATAACTGTTTTTCTGTAAAGTATTGTAAACAGCAAATTAGTTACAATAAATTTACCAACAACCAACAAGTACACAAAAATCTATGATATATGCACATATTTACAAACACACTCAAAGCCATTTTTCAAATGGTCACGTTTTAAAACACAGAATATACACATATTTTAACACGCACTAAAAATCTACTAGTTTTTTATTTTCTAATCTTCACGAAATCTTTTATTTGTAATTTTTTTGTATGAAAATTACTGTAATCAATTATATAGAACTCTCACTGTTTTGCACAAAAGCTCATGTGCAGCATGAGTGAGTATTATATACAAGTCGAGAGTTTACCGACATTTACACAACAGTCTAAGAACTGTTTGAAAGAATCACATTGGGTGTATATTTGACACCTTTATGTGTATTTTACATTACCATACTTGAGGTTTTACATTACACCTCTGTGATTGGTCCCTTTTCATTATTTTATCATAAAGGATACAAATCGTCAATTCATTTATGGCTATTCCATTAAAAGGTCCACGGTGGGGTAGGAAGGGATATGGTTCTTATTTCTGGATAAATAGTCATAAGCCCATTACAGTTTATCCAAAATGTACTTGACCACGGTGTCTGACAGTTCAAAATTTTGTAGTTGTCTTAACAAATATATGGCATAGAAATGGGTGTCCATTTTATTCACTTTCACCTTTGAAATGTTCAGGGGTTTGTAAAACCACAGGTTCCCATCACTGTATCAACAGCAGTTACTATGTTGGTTGGAGAACTTCGTCATGGGAAAAAACTATGTTCAAAAGTAGACAATCTAAGAATGATTCGGGACTACTTTCATCCCAATTGACTTAGTTGTTTGAGAGAAGATTTTTTTTTTTTTACGTTAATACAACTGATGATGCCAATAGTGTAATGACAAATTGATAGAAACCCATAATTATTTGTGTTATCAGACAACTTGGAAGATACTGAAAAGTAAGTGTAATTTTCATGATTTCAGCAATGATTGTTTTAAATTCTGGACAGTTTTCCTTAAATATTTTACCAAGTATATGACTTGGGCTTAATATTGCAAGAGACAGGCCATACATTATTTTGAGAGACATCATAAATCTACAAGTATATCAAGTATATCATGTTGTTATATTTCGTCTGCCAGTAAACTACTGGTCTCCATCATCAACTCTTTTTTGTCTGTGGATTCTGTGGCTTCGGTATATTCATCAAAGTACTTGCAAGTAGAGAAGAGGAAGATGGCCCGGGATACTGCATACTTCCCAAGGGCATGTTCATGCCCAGAGATGGCCGTGCAGCCTGCTGCATCCTCAGTTGATTCTGTTGTTGCATGATTCGAGCCTGAATCTGTTGTAACTGCTGTTGTTGTTGTAGTTCTCTCTGTTCAATCTGTAAAGAATACACAAGTTTACCACTAAAGATATCCTTAAAATATAGCCGACTTGCTGTTTTAAGACCAATAAACAGGGAAGGAACTTGAAGCTCCCAGGAGCCTGTCATCACTTATCTGAAAGTCAACTGACTTTGAACAATCTTTGAATATTTGCAATTTACAGTTTCACTCTTGCTGTTATATCTTTTACAATTCGGACAAAACCTGAAAATTTCACTTCTCGGACAAATGAATAATTTGTTGGCCTTGTCCGACTGATTATTGTTGCTATTTAAAGTTTTCTGATAGCTATTAGTTTTTAATTTCTAAGCTAAACTGAAATATTGTTTAAATTGTCAATAAAGGGCTGTGGCTCCTAGAAGGAGTCATAAGACAATTTCAAACTAATGAAGTGAATTGTAGATTTGTATTGGTGATAATTTTGCAAATTAAAGGTTCACTCTAGTTGTTACAGCTTTTAATTACATGGAAAAAACTGTGGTGACCATTCAATAAACATTCAAATATGTATTTATCAACTTTTTTAAGTTTCTGAGAAGAAAGGATCTGAACATTTTTCCAATAGGCAGTGATCTTGAAAGATATTTTCAGAATGGGCCAATGGAACCTTATAAATAAAATCAATGGGCCATTTTGAATTTCAATGGGCCATGCCACAATTTTAATGGCCCATTTTTTTTATGAAATAATTTCAATTCTCACCATGATCATGATACAAACTTAATATGATTGACCTTCAAATGCAGTCTATTGTGGCAGTTTATGTTCATTTTCATATTAATTTTCATAACTCAATGTTTTTTATGTGTGTCAATGTATGTCTGATCACGAAAGCAACAAAGAAAACAGATATAATATGTTTCCCTCTCACTTCAGCCATTTTGATATTGATGTACATCTCATAATGACTGTTAAATACATCATAATAATGAATATTTCATTTCAGTAGAAATCTGTTTCATAACAGTGCATTATTTCTAAAATCAACTTAAAAAAATTATTTTCCATCACCCACTGCACTATAAAATGCTAGTAACAAGTCAGAAACATTAATATGGTCTCCTGTAGCTGTTGGTTTCGATGGTTCAGAAACAGTGTCGGACTCGGTAGGGGAATTTGTGATTTGGTGTTGTCCATGCCATCAATCATAGGATCATTCGAATCAACATTTTCATTGATCATCACCCCATCTCCATTATTATTTTTATCATTCCGGCCCCAAACGAAGGATAAGAAAATAATGATCTCTGTCCTGGTTAAGGATCCTGAATCCTTTTTTTTTTGGCTGAATATGTTTTGTCGGCCATTCACCTCTTAATTATAATAAACTGGATGCGGATAAGAGGGGGCAACTCCGGAAAATGTGGCAATTTGATTGGTTATAAAAATAACCCAATTGGCAATAACTATATTTAGTAACAGGGAAAATATGCTGAGTATAGAAAGAAAATCGATGTTATTCAAGTAAAAATAAATTTGTAATAAATTATCACAAAGTTCAATAGGACGTGATAAAACAAACACTGTAGTACAGTCAAGAGTAAAATAGACTGTGCCATGCAGGCGCATGGGTTCATTGCCTCTCTGCGCCGTTTTCTGATCATATGCATCAAATGCGCATGGCACACGACTTTCCGGATCACTGAATAGGATCCTATAACTAAGTCCTGTGGTGCTAACTATTTTGAATTTCTTATCAAACTAGCCAATAAACATGATGACCAAGCTTGGCCTAGTGGTTTTAGGTAAGGTCCTATAAACCTCATGACCAAGCTTGGCCTAGTGGTTTTAGGTAAGGTCCTATAAACCTCATGACCAAGCTTGGCCTAGTGGTTTTAGGTAAGGTCCTATAAACATGATGATCAAGCTTGGCCTAGGGGTTTTAGGTAAGGTCCTATAAACCTCATGACCAAGCTTGGCCTAGGGGTTTTAGGTAAGGTCCCATGTTAAACTACATGTATGTCCCACAGTGATGGTCACTATAAATTTCCTATCATTGAAATGTAAAAGTTGACATACAACAAGAGATAACTGTTTTCTTTAGGATGCTGCATTAATGCAAAATAATCTCCCCCTTTTTGATACACTCCATTGCAGGATATGTCCTGCACATTTGTTGCTTCACGCCCATCTTCAAAGCTTAATGTGGATTGTCTCACTTTCAAATTTCTGGAGAAAACACTGCAGATGCAACGTCATAAGGAGCTCATATGTTCCTTTGGGCGTGCTTATTACAAAATTTGATCAAAGAGTTAAAAGAGCCTTAGTGTACTGGCTTACAATACCCCATAACTGTAAACATAACAAGCAAACTGAATCAATAGTAGCCGCATGCTTTGGATTTTATGGTTTCTCATTCAGTTTTGTATTTGTTCCATTATTTAAGTAAAACTTACAATTCTTCTCTGCTCCCATTGTTGTTGTTGAATTTGTCTTGAGATCATGTTCCGTATGACGTTCTGGACCTGCATTGTCAATTGTTCCTGTGGTAGATGTGGGAACTGTAAAAAAAACCACAAAGGTCTTTACATCTTACTGCATATATTAATGATTTTGTTCAGAAAAAAAAGAATAAAATTATATAATTATTCTGAACAAGATGTTTTTCACGATGTATAATAGTCCAATGTGGTCTAGAATATAAATGACAACATTTATGCTGTCACCTGAAAACCAACCTTTTGTGGCAGTAATTATAAATATGCTTATATATAACTGCATGAAAAATGTGCAAACAGTAAAGGAAGGTCCAACTAAATATAAAATTTGGACCACCTCAAACAATTATTACTTTTGTCAAGCACCATATCTTCCTGGTTCAAATATTGCAAGGTAACACATAGATGTTTCCAATGAACAAGAAAAAACAAAATACTTCAAAACGGGTGTCAAATCAAATAAACCAGTTTAATTTCCAATAAATCTGCCAGTTGAAATGGAATAGAGCTTTAATGTAGAAATACCATAATCAACTAAAAATATTTATAAGTATTACACATAGAAATATATACACATATCATGATCCAAGGTGGACAAAGAATTGCATCTGTAATGTCAAGTTTTCCTTCAAATGTAATGAACTGGCAGGTTGCACCCACATTGTTTACCTATCATGGCTTCCTTACCTTCTGTTTCATTTCTTGCACAATCCTTAGGAGATTCTCTTGGTTCAATTGTGGAGTCATCCCCATACCCATGGCGGGATTGCCAAAACCATAGGGGTTGAAATTCATTGTATTAGGCAATTGACCTGAAAAGACGAATGCACAAAATAAATCCATGTATGCAAACAATTGATGCCTGAAATGATTTAATCTTAATTATGTCAAAAGTATGGTGTGTACATTTATTTTAGGAAAAAAATTCCGAAATTGATGACATGAATATGTTTGTTTGTTATATGGTATTTTAACGCCATTTTCAGCTTCATAATTGAGGGAGGAAGCCGGAGTACCCGGAGAAAACCTCTGACCTTTGGTAAGAAAAGACATAATATGAAAAGGAGTAGGGGCGATAAGGTCCAAAAATGGCCCCATTTGTAATGTTCATGAAATTTGGTCAGAAATGTGTTTGTGACATGCACTTCATAAAACAACATTAAGTTTTCAGATTTCACTCATGTCAGACAAATATGACGTCATCAAACTAAGACTCTATAATTACCTTAAATGATAACAATACAATATTTTGTCAAAGAGTAATTTATTATAACATCTGTTAGGTAAATTAGTCATGTAAACAATCATTCAAAATAAGTAAATCAAGTTTTATTGAACTGATCTATTGATACATTTCTATATAAATTTCTAATTCATATTTCAATTACAAAAAATACAATGTTGCCATGGAAACGGACAAATAAAGCTATGTAAATACGTCATTTTCTTAAACATATCTGTTCTTATACAAGAGAAACTGCGTTGTGTTAATTTTTTCTGTAAGAACTCTTTTTAATAACAACTATTCACAGTTTGTATTAATTTCTCACATATTTTCGTCTCTAACTTATAATAAATTATACCGGAAATGTCAAACAAGGAAGATCGAATTGACAAATAAATTGTAGAAATTGTTCACTTTTGCTCCCTATGCGAATCCAATACATTCCTTAATCTGAGGAAAAACTTGCACTAAGAACTTACAAACCTTACTGTTTTTAGCACAAATCGCGAAGGACTTCATATAAACTAATAAATATTTAAACATAAAAGGATTCGGTAATTGCCCAACTAATTTGAGCCACTGAACTCTAGCACCTAAACGAAAATAAATACTTGTATACTTGTATAAACTGTTCCAGATGTTAGTAAATATAGTAAATGCTTTTGAAGGATGTACTAATATTGTTATTTCATTCATAATACAAATTGTTGCACATATAATAATTTTAAAATTTCCAACGTGTAGCTCATTATTAACAGTTTACGATATTTGCTGATTGTAGTGTAAATAAGCAAATGATTTTCCAGTCAACACATTTGTTGATGAATACAACTTCCAACTTTCCGGGGGCCTCGGTGGCCGAGTAGTCAAGGTAGTTCGTCTACTATTGATCACGTGGTCTGTCAACACTGAGATTGCGGGTTCGATTCTCACTGCAGGCAGGGTGTACTCGACTCCAATCTTAATTGACAAAGATTGCCAGTTTTCCTACCGCAGGTCGGGGGTTTTCTCCGGGTACTCCAGCTTCCTCCCCCAATAAAAACTGGACGCCATGATATAGCTGAAAAATTGCTGAAAGTGGCGTTAAACACCATCAAACAAACCAAACAAACAAAAACAATCCAACTTCCGGATATTTGCAAATATAGGCTATTTGCTACAATATTTTAACCAAAAAGGTTCAGCAATTGCAACGTATACTAAAATGTAATAAAATAGACATGTTACTAAAACTACTACGTGTTCACTCTTCTATATTTTCGTCATTTTCACTATCATCAACTGTGTCTGGAACGGGTATATTCTGCACATCTAGAAGATATTGGCTCCAGTCACGATTGTTCTCAAACGTATTGTCAATATGTCTGCCAAGAGCAAGATACCATATGACTGAGGTAACGTGTGAACAAGTTCCAACAATGCGAGAACCAGACTTACATTGACAGTACCAGCTACAAATCGTGATTTCATTATACAAAATCCATAGTCTATAGCATTTTGAAGATATGTGCCTTGACTGTAATTTTGCGCTAAGAAGATAATCGTCTTGATTTGTAATAAAAACATCGAAATTGCCGTCTCTATCTATGTGTTCCTGAGCATAACTTTTGGCCATTTTCAGTTGATATACACCAATAGTGATGTTTCGTATGTCCTCCTCTGATAGGCGTGGAAAGTTTAAAGTACAGTCAGTTGCATCAATTTTACGCCATTTACTTAAACGTTTGTCTAACCCTTCATTTTGAATTCTTTCTTGCAGACTGTTTTTCTGTTTGGATAAGTACATCATCTTCGCTGCAAGTTGCTCATCTGCATCTGTATCTCCTGTTGTTACTGGATTCCAATATTTATTCATAATAGCGCATACTATTTGTACATAATCAGATATATACGGAATCTGACTGTTTGGTAAAACTCGATCCAAATACTTCCAGAGTTTAATTCTCCCGTTGACAGATTCAACAACCCACCTTATTTTTGTTACTAACCTTGTAGTATTGCTTTCTTCAACAGGAAGCTGTTTTTCACCACGTTTCAAACATGAAGGCATTTCAGTTTTAATACCTAGTTCCGAAAGTAAATCAACTGAATCGCGAAATCCTCGATCTACAATCATAATGTCGTCCTCTCTTAGCCAGTCTTTCACTTCCTCTAAGTTATTTTGAATAATGTGGTTCAATATGTTGGCATCATTATTTTTACCGTCACTGTAATAGGGTCCAATAACACTTACGATGTACCCAGTTGTAGTAACAAATACCATAGGCTTTACTAAGTTGCGGTGTTTATGCATGTTATACGATCTGCGTTGGAATTTAAACTTCGAACTTTTTTGTATATAAATGTATGTTCCGTCCACTACTAATATTGCTGGTTTCAAATAATTACCAAACAGAGATTGTGCTAACGGCCTTGTATGAGTATTGATTACCTCTTCTCGAGAGACATGCTGGAAACCCAAGTTTGATGGTACAAAATGGTCAATCAAATACTTTCTAGCTGATGAAACTGAGCGACGGATAGAGTCTTTGCCAATGTTAAAAATAGTTGATAAAAGTTTGTTTGACATTCCCGATTTAAGTTTAGTAAGAAATATTCCAATACATGTTCTCACGGAGCGTAAACTTGAATCTCGTAAATTGCCTTTCTGAATGTGTAAAATTAAGTCATTAAAATTTGTCTTTGAAAGCCCGGTGAGATTTATAATGTCAGAATCGGAGAGACCATTTTGAGAGTCAAAATCTATTCTTCGTTTGCTGTTTCGCAATGCTATGTCTCGGACTTGTGAAAGTAGAAGCATTACTTCTGAACGGTTGAAATCTGTTGTTGTTCTTGTTTGATTTATTTGATCAACCACATTTGATGTAAAATTATCATTACATAAATGACCCGGACAACATCTGGCACCAGACGGCAATATTATAAGATTTTCTAAAAAAATGTTAAATCTGGCATTTGTAGGCACCACAAGAAGCTTAGGACCTCGTCGTTTGCAAACAATACATTGGGAATGACTTTCTCCTACAGACGGAATTGGTAGTGTTATACTCGGCGGTGATTTACATGGAGTTTTAGTCACATTTCTGCATGACGTTGCCGGCGGAATATAATCTTCGTCTTGTGTCTTACTTGTTTTTTTGCTATTCTTCTTACTTATTTCTCTATAACAATTGATTCTACATTTGTTGCAAATAATACCGCCGTTATTGATCTTGCATATGTCCACAAAAAACGTCTGCTGTAATAGTTTTCTGAGTTGTTTGTTGTTGTCACCATCAAGTTTGCGTCTATCATTTGGCTTTGGTCTTTTAGAACAGAGCACATAGTTATAATATCTCGAAGACATCTACAAAATAAAGTTAAAGAAAGCGGTAAGTCAAATGTCCTCACCAAATGTGTAATGAATTAAATGAAAACAGCGTGTAAATACTATAATATTGTGAGTTTGATCCTGACTTAGGACCAGATGCGTTCGACTCCAACCTATTTGACAAAAAATGCCAGTTTATGTGTCGAAGGTCAGATATTAAAAAGTTATTGTTTTTTGGTCTAAACGGTATAAAACACCACTTTAGGCAATTTTTCAGCCATGTCATTTGGGTCCAGCATTTTTTTTTTGGGGGGGGGGGGGGGGGGGGGGAGCTGAAGTACCCTGTGAAAACCCCCACTCTTCAGTAGGAAAATTGGCATTCCTTGTCAATGAAGTTTGGAGTCGAGTACACCCAGCCCGCAACCTTAATGATTATCAGTACTGTAGTCCGAGTCTACAGTTAAAGCGCACAAGTTTGTTTAATTGTGTTTATTATGTCAAATAATTTTCGAGAATAAATTAAATAAACTATTAGGTACTTGGCAAAATAGAGTACTAAAATACATCATTAAATCTCAATTAATATACCTGTATTATATGATTATTTCACGAATTCTACATTTCTAATCAGTGTAGTCTAAATCTTCACTTCAATACATGATCAAACATAAAAATCTGGAAGAAAACGAGGTCTATGAGAAATGAAGAGATATTTCAAAGATAAATTATGTACACGCTTATTTATAAAAAAAAATAAGAATATCTGATAAACAACGGATAGAAAGTGAATACAAAGTTGCAAATATATATTTTTATCGAAAAAATGATTCAAATGATTCTGGAGAATAATTGCCCCACTTGAGATTCGAACTCGGGTATTCTGTTATACAGTATGACGACAAAACGATAGAGGCTACGGTAAACATTACGTGATTTGGTCTGAATATAGTAATAAATATCCGCATTTGTCCAAGAAAAACAGACGATGACTGTTCTGAACATTTTTCAACTGTTTTGCTCTATAACGAATGATTACAAATTAAAAAAAAAATAAATTATTTGCTGAATTATAAGTAAAATCTTTAAAATGTGACTATATTAAAAACCGTTAAAATGGATGATGATCTAAGAAAGAGATTAATATTTCAAGTCTTTAAACAAAAAATTGGTGGTTGAAAAAATATTAACTTGCAAAAAATCGGGTTTTCATCGAAAAAAAAAAATTCTAGAAAAAGATCTTCCCAATGAGATTCGAACTCAAGTTTGCGCGTTCTGTAGCAGAGCGACTAAACGATGGAAGCTACGATAAACGTCACGTGGTTTCGTCTGAATATAATATATAATCTTCAACATGTGTACAAAACTAAACAGACGATAGCTTTGTTAACATATTCTACTATTTTTCTAAGTGCTTTATATGTAACGAGGAAACATTAAAAATATTTATTTAAGGTTTCCTCACTTATTTCGTAAAATCTTGTAACTTATACTAGTACACTGGAATTTCGGCGATGAAAGTGTGTCGGTTTAACGGACGTTAATTTCGTTGAAACGCACCAGGAGTCAGTTGGTTAGAGCAATAAATGCACGATATTTTGAAAGTAATTTAACCTTGGGTTCATTGTTTACATTGCTGAATGAAGGGAAATCGCCGAAATTCAAGTATGGACGAAATTCGAGTGTGTGACCATATATATAGCTATGTGTTGACAAAAGATGCTCGTCATGCAACTATCGGCAGTCTAACTAAAAAAAAAAAGAGTAAGATGTGCATTTAAAACTTTTAGAATTCATATGTTAATAAGATATAAATTAATTAGTACCTTAATACATATAAGCAAATTGTTTTGACATCGTTGTTGATTTTCTGTAGAGTTGCTACAGACGCCTTTAGCCGCTTGGTTAAATAAAGCTCTTAAAATGGGTGCAGAAGTCCCGCTCTCGATGAAGAACACCACTAACCGCAAAAATCGCGTACTCTTTGAAAAGCAATTTATGTAATTTGTATGTGGAAGTAATGTGTATTATACTTACAACAAAGAAAAAGGACATTTTAGGGTCAAATTTATCTGTACTATAGGATCGTTTCAGTGGGAACCGCTCAACTCCCAACAAATTCTTACCGCTATTCTTATGGTTTTTTTTAAATTATATATCCTCCACAAGCATGTACCAAAAAAAGATTTTTACACAAGATTTATCTTTAATGTATTGATTTATGGTTTCAGTAAAAAGTTGGTACATCCTTGTGGAGGGTGTTAAATTGATGAAAAACGAATGAAAATTGCATGTTTTTCGGCTTTTTTTCGAAAACATGCAGCGTGCAATGGTCGATTATGACGTCACCGCACGTGATAATTCTGAAAACTATTTATATTATAAAAGTACATAAGCCTATCAACATTTTTGTAATAGATTATGCAAAAATTATTATTTAAAAAATTTAACTAAATTTGGGGCCATTTTGTGCCCTTATTGCCCCTACTCCTTTATAAAGAACTATGTTTAAAGATGCCATTATGTTTAAATTCAAGAAAAAATTGCCTTGAATCATTTTTTTCAGTAATTACAGTTATCAATACTAACAGTTATAAACAAAATCCATTAAATTATATATCAAGACGATTCAAACATATTTGTCATTACCCATAAATGTTCTTTGAACAGTACTAATGAGTCCCTTTCTTTCATTCTCAAATTCCTCCCAGGCTGCCTTTCTTTCTTCCTCCGATAGTTCTTGGTCAATTTTATTCTCTAACAAAGAGTCGTGTTCATGGTATCCAACTATCCACTCTTTTTTATCTGTCAATAATTCTGCCAGCAATGTATCCTGAAAAAATGTGTAAATCAAGTATATTATTAAAATGTGTCTCAGCGGCACATATTGGTAAATACCTCTGTTTTCTAACTTCACTTAAACATGACAGAATTTTGCTAGTGATAAAATTTTATGATGTGAAGTCATCTTATAAAAAGAAATATTCAAAGGTTAACTGAGGTGGGACAGACAGATGAATGAACAGACCAAAAAAATCTAGATTTCCCCCAACTTTCATTGGCCTGACAAATTTCTGGATTGCATCAATTTCTCTTCAATAAAACAAGTGAAAACAAAACACTCGAGGTTACAAGTTACTATGAGCTTAAAAGAGGTATGCAAATAAATCCTACAATATGGAATGATCATACAAAGCATTTGAGAAAATTGCACACACAAATCATAAACAGTATACCTCTATCCCTTATGGGGAGTAAGGGGGGGGGGGGGGGGGTTTAATTAAAAGTGAACAATACTCCAAGATTGTGAATTAATGTTTCATTTCAGTTTTGTTTAAATATTAAAAATTGAGCAATGTTACCTTTGGTAGGGCAGGTGTAGGTCTTTCTTTACGATTTGGGTCATCCAATCGGTCAGGTTTAAAAGTATACAGTTCTCTCAAATCATTAGAATTGAAATGCCTATCAATCTGATGCTCGTCTATGACACGTTGTGACAAGGATTGCTTCGTCACCTGTCTTTCATAGATCTTCTCTTCCATGGTCCCCTGTAAAAGGCGAGCATAACACGTCTTCTGTCAATAACAAAGAACTTTGTCTTTATCTATACTAATGTAATGTTCAAACTAAAGGCTTCAAGGAGCTTGTAATGGCCTGATGATGCATTTACTGGTTCTATTAACGTGTACTAAACTTAGTTTGTGGCAATCAAATCACCAACTGATATCGGCATGAATCTTTAAATACAATAGTTATAAGTATCTCCAAATTATTCAAATTAACAAGCAAAAGGTTAACAACCAACTTACTTGTGCCAAAAATCTGTAAACATAGACAGGCTTGTCCTGTCCAAATCTGTACACTCTAAATATAGACTGAACATCGTGAGATGGATTCCAGGAGGCATCAAATATTATCACACGATTAGCTGCAACAAGATTGATGCCTAATCCTCCAGCTTTGGTAGAAATCAAGAACAACCTCAGCCTGAAAAACAAAATCTTCTGTGACATCAAAAGACGTTAAAACTTATGTCAAACAATTAACTTTGAACATGGTTATTTTCACAATTTATTGGTCAAAAAAACTTTTTGCATAGTGGTAATATTTGTGATGTAGATGCAGATTTCATTTGCATTTTAAGTATCAAAACTCTTCACCCTGGAATAATTTTGCAAAATAAGTAAAACTTAACTGCACATAAACATTTTTGTTGTTTGTTTGTTTGAATGGTATTTAATGCCATTTTCAACAATTTTCCTGCTTTATCATGGGGTCTAAATTTATTGGGGTTGGGGTAGGAATATGGAGTGCCCAGAGCCCCATCCCCCCCCCCCCCCCACCCACACACTGCCCACAGTGAAATTTGAACCTGCAGTGTTGACAGACCAAATGATCAACAGTAGATGACACACTCCTTAACCACTTGGCCCACGACTATGATCAAGAGGTTGGTTAAGGCAGGTTTTCCGGTAAATTAGTTTTTGCTGCAGTAAGTGTGACTTTAAATGGTTTTATTGCCCATTTACCCTCATACTGACCTTGACAAAAGACAGCCAAAATAACCATTTCTACTGAAAATGTGAATGAGCGAGAACATGCTGCACAAAGACAAGCCAATTATTACTGGATGATACGTTAAAGAACACCACAATTTAAGGAATGGGAAGTAACTGAGGAATCTTTGTAAAGGACCCAACAGATATTGACCCCATTGTCGAAAAGTTGGATTGTATTGGACAAGTGGTTTCAGAGGTTAAAATGTGTAAGTTTAAGGATGACAAATAAAAAGTGATGATAATAGCTCACACCGATTTTCAGTCAGGTTTGCTAAAAACATACCTGTAATTATCAGGGTCATTGAAATTCTTCGCCATAGCTGATCTTTGTGGAGCTCCTGTTGAGCCATCCATGCGCAAATAATCTTGTCCTAAAAGCCATCGCTTTCCAAATATTTCTGCCTGAAATGTAGAAGTCAAATAAGGTTCAGAATAAATAAAAAAAGGAAGCTAATTACATAAACACTAACTATATGTATAAAGAAAAGTAACCAAATACGCTAATGGAATTTTCTACAAAGATGTAACAAAAGTATATTTTAAATGCTTTATACCTGTGGAATATTATTAGTCTGAAACCCAAATCCAACGAATAAACACATTTTAAACATACCACAGGTGGTGGATCATCAGTTTTCTGGCTACTCTCCTCATTATTTTTATCTTTGTCATCTCCATCCTTTTTATCTTTTTCATCTCCATCCTTTTTATCTTTTTCATCTCCATCCTTTTTATCTTTGTCATCTCCATCCTTTTTATCTTTGTCATCCCCATTCACTTTTTTATTCAAAGCCTCATCATGCTCCTTATCAATATGTTCTAAGAAAGCTTCAATTAAATCTAATGACAGTAGACTCTGACTGAATATTAATCTGAAAAACAACAGCAGATGTTTTTCGTGAATATTTTAAAATAAGCCTATTAATTAGATGAGTACAGTATCAATCTAATAAATTTGTCTACTATTGTCCACGTGGTCTGTCAACACTGAGATTGCGGGTTCGATTCTCACTGCAGGGTGTACTCAACTCCAATCTTAACTGACAAGGACTGCCAGTTTTCCTACCGCAGGTCAGGGGTTTTCTCCGGGTACTCCGGCTTCCTCCTCCAATAAAAACTGGACGCCATGACATAGCTGAAAAATTGCTGAAAGTGGTGTGAAACACCATCAAACAAACAAACAAACATCAATCTAATAAATAATATATACGTAAACAACCCTTGTTTTTGCTGCTCAATATTAATGTAACAATATTGCATGACTGCTTGATATTGGTTCAACATAAACTCATAACACATAATTAATCAGTCTGTGTAGATTTGTAGTCGACATTCTATAGGTTTGATTTAGAGTCTATCAGTATGGATGGCTTCAGAAATCAATTAAATCTGGTGGATACCGTTTTTCTTTTGCTGAAAATCTGCCAGAAGAGTCCACAGACACGATCTTTCAGATATTTATGAATGGTGAGTAAAAATGAGAGAGCACCCTTTCCCCATTGTATTTTCCAGAATATCCCTTAATAAAAATATTACATACCACAGCATTAGAAACAATGAATATCTAAATCTGTATCTTAACATCAACATTATCAAAACTTGAGAACACATAGTTCCAAGCACTTTGAGAAGATGTCAGGTGCCATGGAATTATTTAATGCAATAATTAGATTTGTCCTGACTCGAATGGTTTCGTCTAACTGTCAGAGTATATATCAGGTTACCATGGTTACTACATATTCAGATATAGATTTCAAGTAGTGTAGAATGTGAAAACTAGGTTACATACAGTTCTTTAATCAAAATATCTTAATCATTTATAAGCTTACATTTTATCACCAATTTCCTCACACATTCGAAGTATTTCAAATAATAACATGAGTTTTCCACTCAATTCCATTTTAAACTGATCATCCTCTTTAACATAGTCTGCCCACCAGCCTTCTGTAAACGGCTTCTTGATATCATCTAATATTTCCAAGTCTTCTAAAAATGAGAAAAAAGAATGAACAATTATATGTATATCCTGAATCGAAAAATATTTGTTTAGTTTATCTGACTGAAAATTTAAATCTAGGTAGGTAGGTAATTTATATATTAATCTTTCGAAATTCCAAAAACACATTTTTTTTATAAGCAAATACTACACTAAGTAAGATTTTTTTATCTAAAAAGTTTTTGGGTTAGGACAAATATGTTAGTCCACTCAAAATACAGACTAAATTTAATAACTTGTTTCAGAATGGCCAGGGTGATCACCACAGCAACCGTTCTTGAAAACTCCATGGTCAACAAACATCACCCGAGAAATGTTTCAATTGCTTATTGGTGGTGGGTAAGATAAAATGTCTGTCTCATAACTTAATCCCAAATTCTTAATTCTCTATTCTTTATTCTTAAACAAAAGAAAAAGAACTAAATCCGCCTACTCAGCATTTGATTGGCCGATGTCTTTTCAGTTGTAATCTATAGCCTTTGATGTCCATAACCACGTATAAGGCTACTGTCATTTCTCCAAGAAAAAAATTAATACAGGGGTAGAAATAGGAAAAGTAACTATGGGAGTCAAAAGGACTCCCTAATAAAGCAGTGAAGGAGTCCTTACAAAATGCAAGGAGTCCCATTCAACCGGCATAGCCGCTTGACCCACTGCACTTGCGCAGTGGTCCTTATGGCCTGGGGTATGGGGGCCGCTCAAGGCCCCCAGAAGCTGTGGGGGTTTTGGTGCAAAAATATGCATTCTGGCAGTATTCTGAGGGTACATTTCCATTCTGAAAAACACTATTTGTTTGTCTGAATTTTTTGCAGTTTTGGTCTCACACTGATCATTCATGAAGTTCATCATACTATACCTAACAGTTTGTAAGGAACATGCCATGTTTATCTGAGCAAAATTTTCAATGATAGATAGAATAACATTACACTAAACCCAGAAATAACTCTTTTGTTCAGCACACTTCCACTTGGACAAAGTTGTGCTGATCAAAATTGCTTCATGGGACACCCATCTACAGAACTTATCATGATGTTAATAATTATTCTGTATCTTTATTCTTTCAAGTGCAGCTCATATATTTATCAAAGAATATTGTTAAAATACAATACACTTTGAAAGAACTTAAGTTTGAAACAAATTGAAAGTGTTTGTTTATAAAAAAAAATTACTACGATTTTTCATTATGGGCCGTTGTTCTTTACTTTTCTTCGTTGTTCACTTCCGGTAATTAGTCACATCCGGTAAATAAACAAATGGCGCGTACTCCAGTTGAAAGACGTAAATCCTTTGAAAAAATGTTAAATAGGCATATTGTTTGCCGTTTTTATTGGAATTACACATGCACTGATGAATTGGAAGTCTGTGTGAATTATTTGGACCAGATCATATGCAAATATCTACTGTGAACCATCGGTTGACTATAGGGAAATAACAGCCAACAGAGCGACTTCGAGGCACCGTAGACATAGACTTTGTCGCCCACTTCGCCCAATGTGGTGAGCCCTGCTAAATTTTTGAGGAGCCCGACGGGCTCTTACAGTAAACACCCAGGGAGTCCTTCCAAGTTTTAGGGAGTCACGGGCTGCCGGGCTACCGCTTATTTCGAGCCCTGTAATAACATGTGATTTTTAAAGAACAGCTGCCACCATGATGGCCACAGATGTTCATACTGATCGTTTGTTCATCCACTACAGTTAACATGTTGCCAGTTGATCAGTCTAACCATTCTTGGTCACGTGTACACAGCCATTACCTACTTGGGAGATTCGATTTAAAGCCAAATTTGGTCCAATTGTATATCTAACTAGGAACCTGTGAGCTACTGCTAACTCAGTTTACCCCCACTATTCATATCATTGAATTAAGTTGGTAAACAGGAAGTACATAAGCGAAAGACCTGAAATTGGTACTCCCAATATAGGGCCACATGGTAAGGTCACATATAAAATTTCAAGTGGTTATGATAAGTAGTTGCTGAGAAAACTGAAACGAAAGTTATGTTGCTGACGGAAGGACGGACAGGGGTTAACCAGTTTACCCCCCTCTTTTTCGAAGCAGGGATATAAAAATGGAATTTCTAGTATGACAATAAATGATTCAAAAACTTTTCTGGTTTCTTGTTTCAATATCATATAGGCCATATAAAATTAGATTTACGGTTCTCAGACCTGTGCGCATCCGTTTTCACCCCGCCGCATTGCCGATTTTATAGGGTTTTCAATAAAATAAAAATCCGGAACTGCGGTGCCGTTTCCATAAAAAAAAATTATCCAGTCCGATCCGCTTCTTAATTTCCCGCCACTGCATTCAGAAAGATCGGACATCTTTGCTTACTCTAATGATAACTTCCGAAAGAATACATAGTGCATACAAGCGTTTGCTATTAAAGGAGGGTTACGGAATCGTTCGTGTTCACGACTATTGAGATAGCAGAGAAAACTAAACAAAAAAATCGTTTGTCTTAAATGGCGGCGTTGCAAAACAAGTGCCTTATTAAACGGAGAATCTTTTACAGTTTTGTGTCAAAAAAGGAAGAGTTGATAGCACAAAAACGGTACCATATATAAAATTTGCTGAAAGAAGTTCTCGTGGACATGTCATGGGAAAACATTCCTTAAATAAGATCAGGTGCACAACTTTAATATGTGTGCAATCTTTTGGTGCAGTTTCAGGATCTGGGTAGCGAGCTGGAGAAGTTGATTACACAAAATTGGTACCCTCATTGAAAAATTACGACGTTCCCAATCCTGGAAAAATGGGGAAAACACACATCCTATAATAGCAGGTGCACAACCAATATGTGTGCAATCTTTCTGTGATGTTTCAGGGATCTGGGTTTAAAGCTGTAGGATTTGATGTTCCCAAATATAGAAACATCTCATAAAACGATACCATAATAGCAGGTCGCAACTATAATATGTGCAATCTGCTTCTGGAAAGCGTTAGGGATATAGGTTAAAAGCTGTAGGAAGTGTTGATTACACAAAATATGTACCCTTTCAGTGATACTTTAGATATTTTATGGTGAGTCCTGGACTCATCATTTTTGAAAATGGTAAATCCCAAACAATTTTCATGAGTGCCACATATTGCAGTTAAGCTAAGTGGTTGCATACAACCAATTTCTTCAATGACAGACCCATAATCATTCATGTCATTTTATAAAATATACAATATGGAGACATATGTTTTATGCTGTTCTAGTGGTCAAGATTTTTATCAGTCTTCTGGGGTATGATTGAACTGCAATCAGTACTTGAAACATTCTGATGTTTCCCCATTAAATAGAGACTCGTGTCTTGTCTGGCTCATCTTGTAAGTGAATGTCAAAATAATGCAGATGCTGACATTCAAAACAAATTTTCCACCCAACAAATTATCATTGTTTTCTTTATAAAATAATCAATTTTTTTTCTAATTTTATACCCAAGCATAATCTTTTAAATTAAATTAGAATAAACTATTTGTGATTTAGAACATTATACAATCAATTTCAACAGAAAGGTTGAACATGACCACAGACACAGTAAAGTCTTTCAGATTCTAAATCTAGTGTATATCAATCAGATAATCAAATTGAAATGTATTCAAATTAAAGGTTAATTTACTCTAATTTATGTTCATACTGAATGTATTTATTGTCTAATAAATATCCTAATTAAAGCATATTTGCTGCCCGAATAATTGTTACCATAACTGTATAGTACATGTTTTTTTACCCTTAACCTGTCAAAAAATTTACATGTCACAAAAAAGTACTTCTCAGAAAATGTCACAACAGTGAACCACTGATGCAGGGATTTACACTAACAGTCGCCCAGTCGCCCAAGGCGACTAAATATTTGCATGGGCGAGTAAAGTTTGCTTTTCGATCGTCCAGGTGGCGATCTGTGATGATTTGGTTGATATCCGTTTCCACGAATTTTGCCCTGTTATTCTGAGCAGTAGCGGTATGTCTCCTTTCAATTTTATTTCAATATTGGTAAGAAATCTTAAACATTTTTCTTTCTGCGTCATTCTTATCCTATTTACGCGCCACACAGTGTTAGCTGGTCCCTTCTGGCTTTTACTTTGTACATAAAGCGTAGTAAAAATTATACCGGAAACCAGTTCAAGCGAAAGAATATACGAAAATTTCCGGATTGGGTATGAACTCCGGGCCGGAGATTGCAATTGCGATGCAGCTAGTGTTGAAATGAGTATTGCAATGATTTATACATAATACAAATTAGTACTTTGGCAGTAACTTTCAAAAAAGTAAATTTAAATCATTAAATACTTTTATAGTGCATTTTTTTGTTAACTACATAATATTATTTGTTTCACAATGGTCTTTTTTTACTTCTGGTTCTATCCTATCATTTTATTGAAGAGTTTTAATTTATGGGGCGCCTAACTTTTTCACTGGGTGCCAAAATTTTTTAAGTTAGGAGACCAGGTGGCAACCATTATAAAGAAGTTAGTGTATATCCCTGTGATGTATTTACATGTATGTGGCTTCTATATTTACAGCCACTTAAGTGAGAATACTGAATTTTAGTTTAATTTACCTCGTTTACAAGTAATTGTACCATAGGGTCCCAAAGTCCAAGTTCTACATGTAACAGATTAAAAAGCCTCTAGACTCTGTCTATGTATGGCAAGATTAGTTACAGAGAAAATCAGCTGAATGTAATCAGTTTCAATCATTTGTATGTAAATACTCAGAAATACAGACCATCAATATTCATGTTATCTCCCCTGGATCTTGTCTTCCATTTCTTGACAATTTCTCCTGCAAATGACTCCCTGAAATATTAAATAATACAGTAGAATTTGATATTTAAAGTTCAGTGTGAAGTGTCATTTATTGTCACATCCATGACATCAATTTACTTTGTCTGTGCAATAAACACATACTTTAACAATTTTTTGTTGTTCGATGTTTGAAGTTTTTTTACTACTATAAGCAATTTTTCAGCTATATCAGAAACAGTTTTTATTGGGGAGTTCCACATAGAAACCCTAAACACCTACAAGAAAACTGGCTACCCTTGTTAATTAAAGCTGTAGTCTAGAACACCATACACAAAGTAAGGCTCGATCTCATAACAACCCCATTGTGGCCATGTCTAAGATATTAAAATGTAAATGCTTATCTTTGTGGGAAGCACGGCAACTCTTGAATGAGCTGATGATTTATCTTAGTTTACAAGTACAATAATTTACATAATGCTTGCATGGATTTGCATTCAAAAATAAGTCATATACAGTCAACCCTCTTTACAATGACCATGTTAGTTTCCAACATTGATGTCAAACTGAATTTGCTGTTATAATGAATTTGTATTTTTGAACTTGATTATCTCCCTTTTTTATTTGCTTCTATTGAAAATCGTTCAAGTCTGCTCAATACCCAAGCTTAATAACAAAAAATCGATCAAAGACAGAAATGGCTGGATTTCATTAAACAGGAAGTAGGAAAACAGGAAGTAGATAACTGACTGACCTGGAAAGGGGAGGCACAGTACAACTCATCATGCTAAAGCTGTGCACCAAATTTGAAATCAATCCCTTAAGTAGAAGCCAAGGAAAACTGTTAAGAAAATTTTTTCCCCGCCTGCCACCATACTATAACCCGGATTTTCACTCTGTGAAATCTGGTCAAAAATAATGAAATGCTTGTTTTCATGCCGATATTTAAATAAAAACCTTTTTACTTTCTTTTTAACACAAAAAAAAAATGTAAATTATGATTATTTATATTAGATCGATTTTCGGTATTTAACCTATTTCTGATGTGCCGCTTCAATCTTAAAACAATGAAGCCTTATCCCAGTCATCAATTAGTTTTGTAACGGAAATATCACGCACGGTTAGTTTCGCAATAGAAACAGGTGTTCACCCGTGCGATCAACCGTTAGAAAAATCAATTCTTTAGACAAAGATAATTTTTCACAGGTAAATCTTGATAATTTGCCATTATAACGAATTGTTTTCTGCTTGCTTTGGTATATTTGTTATCAATGTAATCAGTCGGAGTCGGAAACAGAATATGTCATTGTATCGAGCATAAACTACACATGGACACGTTTGTAACCCTTGATATCTGGTAGAATATTCTGTTAAATCGAATGACGTTGTAACAAGGGTACACCCTATAATATATGCACATAAAAGACTTTTCTACTGCAATTTGTTTTTCTTCCTGTACTAAAATGCTGAGCATGGATTTCATGCACATATGAAATTAACATGATCCTTTCTAAAAGGAGGTAAACCTAAGTGAGGGCTATTAAAGGAATTTATATATGGTGCATCTTGAAGGCAAGTTACACTGAACCATGCAGAAGCAAAAACAACTGTAACCGCATTCTCATGCAGAACAGACACACGTTCTGGTTTAATAGACAGTAATAACATTTTTGACCACTGATTTGTCATGCACACTGATAGTTCTTCTGTTCTTATTTTGTTGTGATATACATACTTGACAGGTTCCTCTCCATTTGATTTCTTTTCTTTGTCCCTTTTCTTTTTTTTACTACTGTCACTGTCGCTATCATCTAGTAATAAAGAATCTTCCGAATCTGACTTGGATCCAGAGCCTGATGATTTTGATTCAGATTCTGAATCTAATTCGGTGTCTGTATCGTCAATGAATGAGTCGTCGTCATCATCAATCATGTTCTAAAAATATGTATAATCTGTTAACAATGCCGTTTAAAAATAAAAAAAAAAAGCAATTATTTTGAGAACATGCTTAATACGAAGGAAAATGACCATAATCCACTAAAGACAGTATATAATAGTAAAACTCTGATTGGGTAACAAGTGATATATATCAGGCTACGTACGTCTAAAGCCATATAACTAAAGCATATTTTTATACCGTAGGGGGCCCAGGGGGAAACTAATCATCATGGTCGCCTTCATTAGGCTTCACTAGCAAAATTATGCAAGTGTAACAATGTCTAACACAAACATGTTTGACTTAAATTGAATGATTTGTACTGTATTATTTTAAATAACACAGTGGTTTCCTTTGAAGCCGGTAGCCGGCTATATTGCCATGTATTTTTGTATTTTGACCGGCTACTTTTTTGCCAAATTTATGTTACCTATTGCTAAAAAAATTATGAATGAAAATTTAATCTTTATAATGTAGAGAAATCGGCAGCTGAAGTTTGTTTTTCTCGTAGCGTGTTCGTTTTTTTTTAATGGTGCTCTCGGCGAGGTCCGCGTTCGATGCAAAATATAATTTACGATATTTCTTTGTGTCAACACAGGTATAGTTTTACATGCGTTTCCGGTGTATAAAACTGCAATGAATAAACGGGTAGCTGGAAATAAAAATATTACAGACTATTTCACTAAAAGGCAGAAACTAACCGATGGTAAGAAAGGATGGTAATATGCCTTTTACCTTTTACGAAGTTGCAAATAATGATAATAACGATAACCTACGATATCCACCGGTGTTTGGATAAATTAATTACATGGGATTTTTTTTCCGCTGAGAATACGACGTCTTATAACATGTATAGACTTAAAATAAAGTAAAGCTGTTACGTTATACTTTTATTCACTCTAACAGTTAAAACATTTATCTGTCTGCTCATGCCAGGAGAGGTGTCCAAATCACATTCAAAATAGCTTAAAACCATTTTCGGACGAAGCCCCCCTGGACCCTCTATAGGGGCGCTGCCTCTTAACCCCACTGGGGGCCTTGAGCCGCCCCCAGACCCCCTGCCTTCTACTTTAGTGATTCAGCCTTTTACTCTAAAAAGTGTGGAGAACCCTGTAACAGAAAACAAGTAAATAAGAAACAAAACTGCTAACAATATCTGCCTAACGGTTTATGAGAAGAAGAATTCTGAAATTCAGCCAATCAGAACACATTAGTGGCCCTGGAAGCCATGTTGAATTTGTAATTGGCTCCAAAAACTCAAAATTAAAGATAACTATCCACCTTCATTTCTTCATAATTTGGCTTCATAGTGTGGAACAGTTTCTAAACAGAAGTTGTTTCTATGTTTTTCCCATATATGTTGAACTATGTCCTGCAATGGCGGCCATCTAGGAATTTGGATTGGCACAAAACACACAAACTTTGTAGAGGACCATCTAAGGTACATTTCTGCAATATTTTAAATCAATCTGAAAAGGGGTTTATGAGAAGAAGATTTTTGAAATTCAGCCAATCAGAATGAATTAATGGCTCTGGCAGCCATGTTTAATATTTGATCAGCACCAAAAACTCAAACTTTGTAAAGAACCACCCAATAAACATTCCTGCAAAGTTTGGTTCCAATTGGCCAAGGGGTTTTGGAGAAAAAGACGACGATGGACACAAAGTGATGAGAATAGCTCACACCTTTGGGTCAGGTGAGCTAAAAAGTCATTTATCAGTAAAAAAGGAATTTTTACAATATTATGCATTCACATAAAATGTATATTGCCTAAGAAACATGGACTACAGTTATATCCCAAATATTTATTTTTCCAATTAAATAATCCTAATAATAGCTATAACAGTTACTCCAGTCTTACACAGGGAACACAATGTCACATTAACGGCTTAGTATTTATATTTCAAGAGTTGAAGAAAACAATGCTTAACAGTGACACATATCTAAATGCTGCAATGGCATCTCTTGAAACTAGAGGCTCCCAGGAGCCTGTATCACTCACCTGAACCAGAAACCAAACAACACTTTTTTATCCAGCTTTCCTTTCCTATAAGGAATTGCCCAACACTTCTGCAAAAGTCATTAATTTTGACCTTTTAAGGGAAATAACTCCTATAAGGAGGAGCTTTTGATGCTTAGAGGGAGAAGGGAGGTTCACTTCAAATCTGCTGTACCTGTTATACTTTTTTAACTATCAGCCGAAAACTCTCTTGACCCCCCTCCCCATTTCTATTTTAAGCCAACGTAGCTATGTAGGTAGTCAGCTGTCACGATTTGCAGAATTTTGGTAGAGGACATCCTAAAGATGATGTGTGCAATGTTTCAAAGCAGTCCTTTCATTGGTTAAAGAGAAGATTTTTTAAAGCAATTAAAACGGCTCATCAGACAATCTTGACCCTTGAGTCATTTTTGTACCCCTCATAGAGCAGAACAATTAAGCAATACTAATTTTTTCTCTAGTTCTAATAATTTTCAAGATTTTGAGGCAAAAATGTCAAAAATAATCAATTTCGACAATTAAAGGGCAATAACTCCTATAAGGAAGGAGTCATCATACAACTTCGACACAATGGAGTGTTTCGTAGAGCTTTTGATGCTGATGAAGGCATGTCTCTTTGGTTTTCCTGTATCTGTTATACTTTTTGAACTAAAAGCCAAAAACTGTATTTTGACCCCCCTGTTCTATTTTTAGCCATGGTGGCCATGTTGGTTGGTCTGAGGCCATGATTTGTGCAAATTTGGTAGGGGACATTTTACTGATGATGTGTGCAAAGTTTCAAAGCAATCCCTTCACTGGTTTTGGAGAAGATTTTTAAAGAAAAGTTTACGACGACGACGGCAGAAGCCAAGTGAAGGCAATAGCTCACATGAACCTATGCTGTAGGAAGGAGTAATGGTACTCCCAAAATGATTAACTGTCACTTGTTAAAGCTAACATCTTTAAAATGATTTTAACTATCTCGAGTGTAGAAATATTGTACTCCACTCGAGATGTAAGGAGAATTTATAAATCTGTGTGCAGAGAATACAGCAAGTACCAGTTTAAATGTGACCATGATTTTCCTACACTACAGATAAGCTCCCACCAAGCCCTCATGGAATATTTATGTGTAACTTAAACATTACATGCTTTTAAAGTAACTGTCAAATAAAATGTCCATGCATGAAATATGAAATAAAAATAGCCACCACCATATTTATTCTCATTATAATTTTTGCAATTTTTTCTTTGATGTGATGAGTTAGCATTCCAAATAAACTTAATTTGTAGGTTCCCAACAAATTACTGCTTTTCATTGAATTGATAATAATGTGACTTGGCACATATTGGTACACACCAAGCCCCCCCCCGCCCCCTTTTCTAAGTACAATTAAGCATGAAGTTACAAAATTTTGCCAGTGAAGAGATGACATCAAGTTGTAACTGGGTATTAAGTTCCATTAAGATATGAAAAAATTAAATAGTAAAAGTCTTCAAATTCTGAATGTTAACTCTCTTCACTGTTCATATTGCGAGTATAAACATCACAAAAAAAATTTATCATTCAATGGTCACACAAGACGATTTATAAAAAAATTCAAATGTTAAATAACACTACAGACTAATAAAACAGAACATGGTTTATACCTTCTTTCCTCTATTGTGCTATAATATCAATATTTTTGAAGTGACAAGTGTATATAATGCTATTCAAATTCTTATTTAAATGATATAATACTGAAGTAATCAAATAACATTGTTCCAACAGAACAGGCACACCTCAGAATCTTAGTGTATTGGTTTTTTTTTAGTTGGAATGGAGCTTTACACCATTTTCCCCTGTATCAAGTTATCCTAATTTTAAAGGGGAGGAAGCCGGAGTACCAGGAAAGAAGCCCCAACCTTTGGTAATCCTTGTCATTTAAGGTTGGAGTCCAGCACACTTTTTTGCTAAAATCATGTAACTAACCAGAGTGGAAAAAGATGATTTGCATGCATTCAAGTAGTAAAAAAACAAGTGTTTCTTCCGTAAATGGCCGATTTCTGTTACAGATGACCCAGTACAGATGAGCTCACGAGCACACATCTGTACTTGCTGCGTCATCCAATCAAAGCCCCAGAAACAACAACGTTGTTATGGAAGCATAACAACGTTCTTCTATGACGTTCTTGTTTCCAGCGTTCTGATTGGATGTCGGAGACAATGGAGTATAAAACAGTGGAGAGTCTATAGGATATAGCAATGTGAAAGTTGTTGGTTTACGGAAGAAATAGGTACTTTTGGGAAAGCCAGTGTGAACTTTCACTCGTGACAGAAATTTTTAATGCGCTCCACTCGCGAAAAGACATAAAATTTCTATCACTCGTAAAAGATCAACCGGTCTTCCCCAAAAACGTATGGAAGAACCTATTAATCTGAGAGCTAATGCTCAATAGTGATACCCCTGCCAAAAAGTATTCAGTAAAGATGAAATTGATGACCAAGGAGCATGAAATCGCTATACATCATATGGTACTATAGTATAAAGCAATATGAAAAATATCAGGCATCTACATGATATAGTTGCTCAGAAAACTGGGACGGAAATTTTTACATTGGATGGACAAGGGTAAAACAGTATACCCCCTCTTCTTCGAAGCGGGGTATAATTATTAAGCAACATATATTTGCATTATATTATCATATTTTTTCAGACAAGGGTAAAACAGTATACCCCCATTTCTTGGAAGCGGGGTATAATTAATGAGCAACATATCAATTGCATTTTTATTGTCATATTTTTTATTATTACAAATTACTGCTCCTGTCACTGATATTTAGGTCAAGGTTAAGTTAAACCAACCAGTCTTCCATATACTACTCATAGGTAACCTATATAACACTGCATAGATACAGAGGAACTGACCAATTTCAAAAGTTTTAACGCAACCACTGGACCATTAAAATTTAAGTCGAGGTCAGGTGACACCTACCGGACAGCAGACTCATGTTCTACTGACAACCAACATACACACACGGTTACTGAGAATATGACCTTTACATAGCAAAAGAATGGTACAGTTGAGGTCAAGGTCACATGAGGGCCAATCCAGGACAAAAATAACCATACCTTCATTTCCTGTCTTATTTCATCCATCTTTAGGACCCATGGGTGTGTCCAAATCCTCATCAACGCCTGATAATCGGAGAATAGCTTGGCCCCTTTAGACTTGACCATGTCTCCCGTTCCGTAGCCCCCAATTTCCAAGAACTTGTTGTATAAATCACACTGGACATTGGACAATCGCACTGCTATTACATACTCGTGCTTAGGTGGCAGATATTTAGTAAGGGCTGAATAATCCTTTCTCTGCAAAGAAAGAGGGACATCAGCCATTAAGATAATGTAATAATAACATGTGCTCTTATGTATGTTGGTTGAATACAAAATAGGCACAAAATAACTACATGTATAATGGTATAGCACATGGAACATGATATATTCTGTATTATCATTTAGAGTTTCAAAAACATGCTATTTTGAAGGTTTTTTATTTTTAATATTAATTATGATTAAAATTGTGATGTTACTGGCTATTTTGACACCACCAGTTATGGCAATACAAGTTGAAAGTTCATGTCACTAGAAGTACATATGTGGTGTTTGTATCGTTATATTACAGAACTTCATTCCTCATGTTTTTTTTTTTTTTATGATGGCAGCTTATGTGAACATGTATTTACATTGCATTGTATAAAGCTGAAATCTGATTGGCCAATTCAAATGGAGGAACCAATATTATATGATATAACATAAATTACTTCACATGATCTATTCTTACGCAATTCAAATTCTAAAAGTGCCATGACATCATTGCTATTTTGACTGCTAAAATTGTCAAGATTTCAAATTAAACTTAAATTTAAGGTATATTTCAAATTTCGGAACAGGTTATACTCTATAACATGGTTTGGTTCTGTTTTCACCAATTATAAACCATAGTTTATTAGGGATAAACAGATCCAAACCATGTTATATTGTATATAACCTGTTCAGAAATTTGAAATATTTCTTAAATTAATCAATACCTTGCAAATGTACATGAAGACCGATATAAATGCTTTATATCAAATATTAAATTATTTTTTTGCTTTCTAAATTTATCTGAACAGTTTCAGCTAATTTTAGCACAAAACACATGGAACTAGTTTTGTTGGAAAAGTGCAGGCAAAAACTTGTATAATCGCAAACAGAACCAAGGTGAGGGAGAAGGCTATTTATTAACCATCATGCTTGGAATTTGAAACAAAAAAACTTGTTCAATGATTACTGGAATGATTATAGTAAAGTTATAATGACTGTACATTTTTAAATTTCACCCATTCCATCAGTAACTGAGGCATGTACAATTTCTGAGAATGCATTGAAATCCATTGTGAAATGTAAAAAAAAATTTTCTCTATTAAAGTACCTGAACACAACCAGCTAATTTTTCATGTAAAATATGAGCTCTCCTCTTCATCAATCTGACATCGTGAGCACTGGAGTCTGTACATTGTCCATTTGTGATTGGATTTACAAAGCGATTCAAGAATTCCTTCCTGGTTCCCAGTAAGTTAGGTTTTACAAAGTTAACCATACAGTGATCTACAAAGAGGTGTATGAAAACTGACATATTAAAAATGAAACCTAAATACTATTACAAGATTAAAAACTGTACTTGTTTAAAGTCAAACAACTTCACAAGATAGTTCATATGAAAATTTGTTCCAGCTGTTACTAAAAACGTGCAGCAAAACCTGTTCTGACAGAGTTTCATTATCTGTAAGACCACCTCTCCAGGAAGGATATTTAACAAATTTAATAGCTTTTTATTTTTCATTTGGACATGCATGAATTTTCCAAATGTTGGGGTTGTCACATGTATCAGGCTTTTCCTGCTATAAAAACCTGTCGCTGAAAAATTGCTGAAAGTGGAGACAAAAAATTCAAACATACATTACCCTTGTAATGTTTATTAAAGACTATTTAAAAAAATTATTGGTGTTGTGGCATTGAAATACACTTGTATGGGAGGTTGGGGTCCTAGAAAAGGATGGCAAAGGAATAATATGTGAACTTTAGTCTTAATTGTATGGGGTAGTGGGTGTTCCAACCCCAGTCACCCAACTATTGTTTATGAAATAGTTCATAACTTCCTGTAATGTCTATGAAATACTTCTACTAACATTCCACAAGATTATTCTGCAGTGGGGTACCAGTCAGGACAATTCTTCTTTTTGTTTTGATCTGGTTCATAGCTTTAGACAAGGCAGACGCATCATTCTTCAGTATGTGCCCCTCATCACACACAACAAAATCTGGCCCTGAAATTATTTTTTTTTAATGTCAAATCAGTGAAATATTGACTGTAAAGTTCTTTAAACTTACTTTCACTTTTTATTAAAATACTTATCATATACCTGCAAGAACATGTTGACTAATTTATTCTGTGTATGTGTCCTGAGCCTTCTATTCTTTATGGCATATCAAACACTGAATAGCAAAGGTAAGTACAAGTTCCAAATGTTCTTTCAATTTTTTTCTCGATCAATATGTAGGTTTCTCAATATTTTTTGGAAGGGGAATGTAGGCTGGTAAAAATCTTTCCGAAAATTTACTTACAATTGAGAATCTGGGCCCAGTGTCATAAACATTTTCTTTGCTGAGAGAGAGAATTTTTTAATTCTCAATTTCTTCCAATCACAACTTTCCTTTTCCCTTGTTGTCATGGTAATTGAGGAAATTATCAATCTGAGCAAAACATTTTTACTCAAAAAGATTTTATGGCACTGGGGCCCGTTCTTATATCTGTAAACAGTAGCATTGTGTAGTTCTAATATGCAGTTATGTACAAAATGAAGCAAAAAATACTGAGTTCTAATGAAACTACCTGGATCTACTAGAGCCGTTGTGAATATCTTCTTGAGTTTCTTACTGCGACAGTTGCTTCCCTGGGACAAGTTTCTAAACATTTCATATCCTATTATCATAATTCCACCGTCTTCATGCCACTCTTCCAACATTTTAGCCCTGGTTTCATTCAACTTAACACTGGCAAGTTCCCATACCTTCAAAATAAAATGTACTAGTCAAACACACTGTAATAAGATATTTTGGGAAATCCAAGGTTGGGTTGAGAATTATATTTCTCTAATTTTGACATAAAATTTCAACCACTTGACCGGTGTGGAAAATATAGTTCTTGTCACTAGTGAATTTATTGTTCTCAGCAGCTGATTGGTTTAAAATAATAACGTCACAATAAGAACTAATGACGTCATAAACAAAGCAACTTCCATTTACCGCGTATTAAAGTCATTAACGTAAAATTGAGGTTGGGAGAATTTGTACTTCATTTTGCAACTTTTTAAAATTAGAGAAACAGAATCTTTCATTAGTACTCTGGGATTATCAGACGTCTCCAAATTCAATAGTTAAATTATGGAAATTTAACTCGATGTATATGTAGCTAAGTACAGTTTATGTCTATAGCTTAAAGGCATATTGTCTACGAAAAGCGTAATTTTTTTGTCAAGTGTTTTGTACCAGAATTATATAACATTATATGAAAAATGATGATAGAAAACTTGTTTTCCGTAAACAAATTAGTGTATCAGTGAATTTTGAAGAAAAACATTGACTGACCTCCAGTGGAATCTCATTAATTATGCACTGACCTCGATTTGTAAGGATGAAATTAAAGTTATTTTTAGAACATAAACATAAACAATCATGTACATGGTAATTGCATTCGTTTAGAGCAATCGTGGGATTCTTATCAAAAAACACAAATGTTGATTGTTTGAAGTGAAATATTGCTTGTCTCATTACAAAAAATATATAAAACATATTGACACACGCAAAATGACAAAATATCATAGGGGAAATTTTAGCCATTTCGGCGTGTGAAAAGCATTCTTTAGATGCGCAAGCTCAGTGTGAGTTCAAACTGCAGGTCATATGAATAAGGGCGGGTTTACATCGAATTATTGTACTCCTTGACAATAATTCACAAGACGTATTTTATTGCTTATAATTGCTTTAAAACACGATAAAACTGACTTTTTTCACATAAATCTGAATAAAAATAATCATTTATTTATTCAAACATGTTTCACAAGTTGTTTAAAAATTACGTGAAAATCGTAGACAATATGCCTTTAAATGACAGGACATAACACACTTATCAAAACTATACAGAAACAGTTTATTCATTCTTCAGCTTCTGCTGACTTTTAAGAAACAGACAGCCCATGACAGACAGGTGCAAGTTACTATGTTTGTCACATGTAAAATAGCCAATCAAAATGCCTGAAACAAGAACGTTGTTATGGTAACACGATTGTCTATTTTACACATAACAAACACTTGTGAAAAGACGAGATTTCTCACTCGTGGCAAAAATCCCAGATTTTGAATAAAGACTCATGTAAGCAACATGTATGTGTCTTGTTATTCAGACCAATTATAGTACGAGATAGTCTTTAAAAAAAGTATATAATGGGGCAGGTAGGTAATTTCATATTTTGGGACAAGAGTCGTCATCAATGGTAATAAACCAATCAGAAACAGCAAAACATGTATCTTAGGTGTTGATGTATTTTTAAACTACTCTCCTTCTTTTTAATGGAGCTTTTTGAAAAATGTTTGGTTGTATCTTTCTTCAGGAATTTTAAAATTTTAATAGTTGCTTTATAGCTGCGAGTTAACTATGTGACTCATTCAAATTCATTTTACACAAAACACTCTCATAGAATCTGATGAAATCATTTTTATTATATTTAAAAACTGAAAGCACAACAAAGATGCAAAAGCAGACGATGTGCAATCATTACCATATTTACCTGGAAAAAACGGTGCTCCCTTTATAAAGGCTTTACTTTTAAACAACCTGACATTTTTAATATTCTAGTTGAAAAATATTTTTTGACATTTAAAAAATCTAATGTAAAGGGTGTCTTATCTGCGACTTAAAAAAAAGTCATATGTCTTATACTTACGTCCACAATATACAGTAATAAACTATGTGAAAATGAATAGCAGTTGGGATAACATTTGCATAATAATACAGGTAAGGTTCCATTCAAGTAGTAGGTAAGGGCCACCTATTCCATTTTATGTCTATAGTGGGGTAGGATGGGAATGATTTATTTTGGGACACATGTTCTTAGTCAATGATCATAAGCCTATTAGATGTAGCAGAAAAGTGGCATGCGAGTCAATTTTCAAACTTAATCCAACCCGCCTTTGCACTATTTTAGTGAAAGATATCATACTCAAAGGTACACAAATAAAATCTATGAAATGTAATTTTCACTTTTGACCCATGGCTCGCATTGGAGGGCAATTCGTGTTAAAATATCGCCTTATTGTGGTCCCACTTTGTCCTCGATAATCTACAAAAGCGAAGTGAAGTCGCACTTTTATTTTGAACAATAACCCTTTATCGCCTTAAAAATTTTATTCCAATTTTGTGACAGCCTCATGTTTGTCATGTTTATGTGCCAAAAAGTGTAAGCTGGTACCTGTTTGACTTATTTGGTTCATACAGGGGAGCTTAAAAATACGACCGGAAACCAGTTCAGAGCAAAAACAACATGAAAATTTCCGAAGCGGTATGAATTTGGTGCCGGAGATTGCAAATTTGATGCTGCTAGTGTTGAAATGAGTATTGCAATGATAGAAACATAATAAAAATTTGTATTTTGACAGTAACTTTCAAACAATTTGTTAAATTTGTTAAAATACTTTTAATGGTGAACTACATAATATATATTGTGTCACAATTTTGACCTAGCATAAGCCCTGTGACCTAATTTACAAAATAACATTTCCTTTTTTTGAATGGTGTTTAAGAAACTATACAGTCACATAATTTCAATTCAGATCTTATGCATAACACAGAACTGCTTTCTACTGCATACTACTAGACTGACATGACAAGTTTGACTTGCCTGATGAGAACCAGTCAAGCTTTACAACCTTAAAGTGTTATGTTCTCAAATTTTAGTTCAGACTTACCTGGAGTTGAACCTCATTGCCTTCAAGCCACACATTGACCTCATTCTGCCAGTTAAGGACCGTGTTCAGTGGACAAACAATTAGAGCTGTACTGAATTTAGTTGTCTCGTAATTCCCCATCATTGTATGAAGGAATGCTATCACCTAAAATAAATAAGAAAAATATGCTATATATCAATAGTTTTATTTATTTATTTAAATTTAGGTAACAAAACTCAATCATGTAATCAAATATCGTTCGGCAAAGTTAGGAAAATAGATGGCTATAAAGTTATTTGACAGAGAGTTCTGAATACCAGTAGTCGTAAAGTCAATTTAATTATTTATGCAAATACATTTTGGACTTGACAGATTATTAGTCATTGATTAACGTTGTAACAGGCGTGGAAAGTGTTAGAGTATACTGGACTGTGATAAACATTTTCTTTATTTTATATTTTTAGTTTTGTATTATTTATTTTCTTTTGTTTCATTTTGTGTTGATGTGTTGTGAGATAGTAGTAACGTGTGCATATTGTTCTTATGTTTCATGTTGGGTCGATTGTGTAGCGAGGTAGTGGTGAAGGCTGTATAGTGTTGTTCTTCTGTTTCAATGTTGTATTTATCAAAAGTGAATTTTTATTTAGTTTTTCATTTACGCCGACTGATCAATTTATAGAAACTAAATTTAAAAAAAAAAAAGAACCCAACGGAGTGAAAGTCACTTCGTTACAAACGTTCTGCAGACCTCATGAAAACAAGGGAACAATTGTTACACGTTCCTAATGTCCACCACCACTGCAGTATTGAATTGTATAAGAGGTGTAAGAAACTAAAATGGGGATAGCTTCAGCTACGGGAAATATATTAAACATGTAATAGTCAGATTTTGAATTCATAGATGAGTAAGAACTAAGCAACTTTCAGGAAAACATACTTGCCAACATATCTGAGTGTGAAAGCGGAACAAAAAACTTATATTAACAAACCAAAAACTTTTTTTTCTTGCCGCCTACTGCATGGATTTTGAATGACTTTGTTCCATATTTGATATAAATTGATTGATGTCAAAGATATGCTTTGCAAGGGGTCATCGGTGTACATATTATCAAGCATTTTGCAAGTTGCATTTCATGAATTAAATATGTCCGAGTGTGACAGTGTGACAATGATACTGTATAAAATAAAATATTTTGCCTACCTACATGTATCTACCCAGTAAAAAATACTTAGACAAGTGCAAGTAACATATTTTTGAGTTTGGACTATCGTGCCAAAAGTAATCCCCAATATACATTCTTTTACATTAATAAACTTACAGAAAGAGTTTTACCAAGACCAATACAATGTGCCAGGATACACCCTGCACCTTCTACTTTATAAACTTACAGAAAGTTTTTTACCAAGACCCATACAATGTGCCAGGATACACCCTGCACCTTCTACTTTATAAACTTACAGAAAGAGTTTTACCAAGACCCATACAATGTGCAAGGATACCACCCTGCACCTTCTTCTTTATAAACTTACAGAAAGAGTTTTACCAAGACCCATACAATGTGCCAGGATACCACCCTGCACCTTCTACTTTATAAACTTACAGAAAGAGTTTTACCAAGACCCATACAATGTGCCAGGATACACCCTGCACCTTCTACATTATAAACTTACAGAAAGAGTTTTACCAAGACCCATACAATGTGCCAGGATACCACCCTGCACCTTCTACTTTATAAACTTACAGAAAGAGTTTTACCAAGACCCATACAATGTGCCAGGATACACCCTGCACCTTCTACATTATAAACTTACAGAAAGAGTTTTACCAAGACCCATACAATGTGCCAGGATACACCCTGCACCTTCTACTTTATAAACTTACAGAAAGAGTTTTACCAAGACCCATACAATGTGCCAGGATACACCCTGCACCTTCTACTTTATAAACTTACAGAAAGAGTTTTACCAAGACCCATACAATGTGCCAGGATACCACCCTGCACCTTCTACTTTATAAACTTACAGAAAGAGTTTTACCAAGACCCATACAATGTGCCAGGATACACCCTGCACCTTCTACATTATAAACTTACAGAAATAGTTTTACCAAGACCCATACAATGTGCCAGGATACACCCTGCACCTTCTACTTTATAAACTTACAGAAAGAGTTTTACCAAGACCCATACAATGTGCCAGGATACCACCCTGCACCTTCTACTATATAAACTTACAGAAAGAGTTTTACCAAGACCCATACAATGTGCCAGGATACACCCTGCACCTTCTACATTATAAACTTACAGAAAGAGTTTTACCAAGACCCATACAATGTGCCAGGATACACCCTGCACCTTCTACTTTATAAACTTACAGAAAGAGTTTTACCAAGACCCATACAATGTGCCAGGATACACCCTGCACCTTCTACATTATAAACTTACAGAAAGAGTTTTACCAAGACCCATACAATGTGCAAGGATACACCCTGCACCTTCTACTTTATAAACTTACAAAAAGAGTTTTACCAAGACCCATACAATGTGCCAGGATACCACCCTGCACCTTCTACTTTATAAACTTACAGAAAGAGTTTTACCAAGACCCATACAATGTGCCAGGATACACCCTGCACCTTCTACTTTATAAACTTACAGAAAGAGTTTTACCAAGACCCATACAATGTGCCAGGATACACCCTGCACCTTCTACTTTTTCATCTTGTAACATCTTCAGACTTTCAACAGTGCAGTTCCACATAAACTCCACGGCTGTAATAAACAACTAAATGTTAATTTTTTTATATTTAAATATAATTAAGGATTAGTAAAATTATATTATTTCAAGAACAACTTTTTTAAAGGTCTATTCCAGAAAATATTTGGCAGTAGGAAGGTGCAATGTTCTCTTATGCCCACCACCTGGTACAATTAACTACCTGGTACAATTAACTACCTGGTACAATTAAGAATTACAATCATTTATGATTACCATTTCCAAGACTTCAACCACACACAATTGTACTTACCAACCCTCCAACATTTGATAAATAATTGTTTGTTTGAATGGTGTTTAATGCCACTTTCAGCAATTTTTCAGCTATTTCATGACATCCAGTTTTTGATGGGGGGAGGAAGCTGGAGTAGCCGGAGAAAACCCCCAACCTTCGGTAGGAAAGCTGGCAACTGATAAATAATTCATGAGATTTATATCAATCATACCTGTTAAGATGATTTATAGCTGTTAATTCTGATGAATTGGAACAAGGATCAAAAGTTGCTGATTAGAATATTTTTATTAAAACTGCAAATCAATCTATCTAACTGTGAACACATAAAGTTCCATTTGTAACAGTAAAACTTATGATTGACATCTTTAAACACAAATCATTTTATATCATTACAAAAATATATATAAAGAAATGATTCATTTTAAAATATATTTAAATTTAAACAATTAAAAGGTATTTCTTTTATACTTCCTCTGCATCCTGCTGTTACAAGACAAATTAGTATTAATTATAAACCAAATCGGAATCAGTTAAAAAAGAAATGTAATAAAATAGATCTGACTTTTCAAATGGCAATTTTCCTTTTAAAAAGTGTACAAAATGCGAACAAACCTTCAACCTGATGAGGTTTTAGCTTGGTTACCAAAGCTTGGTCCACCTCTAATACTGGGTCTTTGCTTTCATCATCTCTTTCTAAAATCAACTGTTTCGTGACAGGGGCTTTCGTTGGAGAAGACTCATCTACTTCTTGGACAATGTTGTTGTACTACAAATAGTGAAAAAGTTGACATAAATTGATGAAATCTATTATTGTAATATACATGCATAAAACACTGTCGTAAATTGAGTGCATAGTATTAGTACTGTATTAGTCCTATTAGAATATAGACAAAGTCGATCTAGCGATCACTGATACCCCCGCTTTTGTGAAAATTTCTAACGTTTTTCGTGGACTGCGACCTTGAAATTTGATGGATTTCCCCCAAAATCAAAAGGGTTTTTACCAACCTGATATATAACAATATCCCAAAGTTTCATTCAAATCGGATGCAAACTTTTTGAGTTATTGTCCGGAAACAACTTTTATGTTAAAATTTCTAACGTTTTTCGTGGACTGTGACCTTGAAATTTGACGGATTTCCCCCAAAATCAATAGGCTTCTTACCAACCTGATATATGACAATATCCCAAAGTTTCATTCAAATCGGATGTAAACTTTTTGAGTTATTGTCTGGAAACAACTTTTTTGTTAAAATTTCTAACGTTTTCCTGGACTGTGACCTTGAAATTTGACGGATTTCCCCCAAAATCGATAGGCTTCTTACCAACCTGATATATAACAATATCCCAAAGTTTCATTCAAATCGGATGCAAACTTTTTGAGTTATTGTCCGGAAACAACTTTTATGTTAAAATTTTCAACGTTTTTCGTGGACTGTGACCTTGAAATTTGACGGATTTCCCCCAAAATCGATAGGCTTCTTACCAGCCTGATATATGACAATATCCCAAAGTTTCATTCAAATCGGATGTAAACTTTTTGAGTTATTGTCCGGAAACAACTTTTTTGTTAAAATTACTAACGTTTTTCGAGGACTGTGACCTTGAAATTTGACGGATTTCCCCCAAAATCGATAGGCTTCTTACCAACCTGATATATAACAATATCCCAAAGTTTCATTCAAATCGGATGTAAACTTTTTGAATTATCATCCGGAAACCAAATGTGGACGAACGGACGGATGGACGGACAGACGGACGGACATGAGAACCACTATATACCCCCGACTCTGTCGAGCGGGGGTATAATAAATATTTGCTAGAGCATGAATATATACTGATTTTACCATGGGTTGGCACTTTATGCCAATAAAATATTTGGGATAAAAGGCAGACCCATGATAACAAGGACCAGCACTGTCGGGCAAAGTATACCCCACTCAACCATTTTTCGGCTCGGAAAACAGGAAATAGATAACTGACTGACCTGGAAAGGGGAGGCATAGTACAACTCATCATGCTAAAACTGTGCACCAAATTTGAAATCAATCCTTTTAGTAGAAGCCAGGAAATCTGTTATGAAAAATTTTCCTATTTTGACACTTGAAACAGTCTAAGTCGGCTGGAAAAACAGGAAGTAGATAACTGACTGACCTGGAAAGGGGAGGCACGGTACAACTCATCATGCTAAAGCTGTGCACCAAATTTGAAATCAATCCCTTTAGTAGAAGCCGAGAATTCTGTTACAAAAGTTTGCACCGAACAGACAGACAGACAGACAAGGTGATTGCAATATAGCCCCCTCTCTTACGAGTGGGGGTATAAAATCAGTATATATACATGCCCTAATAGATTATTTCTATTTTAATAGGGGCCCTGTAAAAAGTACTGAATTTTTTAATCAATTGTAAAAGTGTAGACAAAGAAATGCCTTCATACACAAACAATAGTTCATGGAATCGAATTGTTGATATAAAACCAGAGGCTCTCAAGAGCTTACCTGATTAATAAAAGGCAACGAAGATGTTAAACTAAATCTTAATCCTGTAATTTTCAATTTTCTACTTGCACAAATAACAATATTATAGAGACCATCCAATGAATATATTGCTGTTTGGTTTCAAATGGTTAAAAACATTCAGATAGGAAACTACTTTAGACATTTTCCTAGAAGTTTCTACAATGGCAGTCACCAAGGGTTATTGTTCATATAAACAAACAAAAACTTTCAAGGAAAACCATCCAATAAACATACACCTATAATAAGGCTTCAATCAGCTTTGCAGTTTCAGAAAAATCTATCAAAGACAGAAATGGCAGGATTTCGTTAACCAGTAACTAAGTCGGTTAAGAGGAAGTAGGTGAGCGACAGACCTGAAACCGAATCCCATGTTATGGGAGGCCATGCTGATGCTGCATACCAAATTTCAAGACAATGTGATTAGTAGTTGCTGAGAAAACTGTTACGAAAATTTTTTCCCCTCCAGCACAACATTCACCATACTATAACCCGGATTTTCACTCTATGAAATCTGGCCAAAAAGTGGCATTTGAAAATTCTTACGACAGAGTAGTCTGAAACACTTAGTATACATGTATTAGTAATTAATGGTAAATGTGGCTATTTTAACTGTCTTATTAGCATTACAAAGACCAAGCAAGTATACCATCTATCCCCTATGGGGAGGGGTATAATAAATCCCACAATAAGGAATGATTCTACAAAGTTATTGACAAAGTATCACCATTTCTGATAAAAATGTGATGAAAAACTACAAACACCATGTTGATGGTTGCCATTTGAACTATACAGTATCCAATAAATACTGGTGATAAGTTTTGTATCCATTGGTTAACCGGTGTCAGAGAAGAAGCCTTTTCAACTTTTTTTTCCATAGGGTCCTATGTTAAACTAAGTCCTGTGGTGGCAGCCATTTTGAATTTCTGATTGGCATAAAAAAACTTCAACTTTATAGAGGACCATCCAATGGATAAAGCTTTTTTCTCATAGGGTCCCATATTAAATTAAGTCCTGCTGAGGTTTCAATTAAAAAGTGAAAATGTCAATTTTATTTCAAATAGTTCAAACAACTGGGTTGGCTGATCAGTAAACTTGCAGCTTTATGATTGCACTGCAGTAATCACTGACCATACCTTTTTCTGTTTTTCAGCTATTCTAGCTCTTCTTTCTTCCTCAGCTTTAGCTGCAGCTTTTGTTTCCTCTTTCAACTTTTTATTTGTGATCATTTTTCTGATATCCTTTCTCTTGCCTTTACTAGGTGACCCATCTTCATCTCCTTCCTCTTTCTCTTCCTCCTCCTCCTCCTCAGAATCTCCTTTCTTTTTCCTTTTCCTCTTCTGTAAAACAAGTCACTTTTTCATTAGAAAAATTATTTTCCCATCCCAGCAATATGTAAACCTTGTATCCTCAAGGTCTTTTTTTTCTGCCAAAATTTTTGAACTAACTAATTTAATTTTGGATGTAAACATATGATAGGTTGAAAAATTGTGTATACTCCAATAGATAACAAGTGTGGACTGTGAGCATGCTCACAAAGCCAAGCCCCCCCCCCCCCCCCCCCCAACCCCCACTTTGCTATCAAGACCAATTATCTCCCCTTAATGACATCCGAGGCTAATACAAATCCTTCATGCACAACAACATATAATGTTCTTCCTTTATGCTAAGTTTCATTAAATTTCATCAAGCGGTTTAGGGGGAGTTGCGCTTACAAGGGATGTGGACAGACGGACAGACAGACAGGGTGATTCCAATATACCCCCCCCCCCCCCTTCCCAACAAGTTTGCAGGGGTACAAAAATTTAGTTGTAATGGTGGCACGTGCAGCCTCGGGAACAAAACAGGAAAATAAATCATTTCTACTACTTCTTCAATGTTGACTAATTAAGATTAGAAGGATTGATCAATTATTATGCCAGATCATTCAAAATAAAATAAATTGATAATGTTGCCCTTTTGTTTGGCAGATTACACAGTGTTTATAACACCACAGGGTTTATTTTTTCACGATTAAAATAAAAAATTCATATAAATCTTTAAATTCCTGCATTTCACTTTTTGAGCTCGTGGGTAATATACCAAACAGATTTATGGTCTTCAGCAGTCCTCACTTGGACATTAAACAACTTTCACCAAGAAGAAAACAAAATGTGCATAGAATTATTTAACGAGACTGAATTTTCAACCAAATTTATAACCCCTCTCCTTTCCCCATTTTTGCAAATATCTGCATAAAAGAGTTATTACTCTTGGCATGCTCCTTTGTTAATACATAGTCTGGTCCTGTTAAAAAGCTATTGCAAAACTAATCAGCTACACATGCAGAATGTTTGTTCACAAACACTTTTGTTGTGGAAACGAGGGCAATGTTAAACTTTTATGTGAATAAAACACACAAGTGTGGACACCCAAAAATGTCTTTGTGCATTCACATTAGTAGAGCACAACTACTTAACGAGCAACACAAAATAGCATTATATAGTCAATAATTAAAATATATGTTACATTATTCTTACAATGGCTGTCATGTATTGCTGATGAGCTGTTATGAACTATTATCTGCCATGCATGGTTAATTAGGAACAAACCCAATAACAAATGTTAACATAGTCAATGGACCATGAAACTTAAGTCAAAGTCGGGGACACCTAACAGACTGTCATGTACCTTTCGTAAGCAACCTGTTTACCAAATATTATCAATCCAATATGCAAGGTTAGGGAGGAACTGACTTAATCTAATGTGGTAGTCACAGGACCCTGTAATATGTAATATCCTAACATGCACAGTTTTCATTAGGGGAGGAAGTCGAAATACCCAGAGAAAACCTCCGTCCTTCAGTAAATAACAGACCAACCTTTTTATTCATCTCCTCTAATTCATCGCTCTCTGCCTCTGTTTGATCTTCCTCATTGTCCTCCTCATCAGAAGAATCCACCTTCCTTATTCTTTTCCTTTTTTTCCCTGTTCCATCCTTTTTCTTTTGGTTTGCCTTTCCTTTATTTTTAGATTTTTTGCCTAACGCAATAAATTCCTCTTCCGACTCCGAGCTATCATCAGATTTGTCCTCGTCTGTTGTTTCAGCTTTTCGTTTTTGTCTGAAATGTAAAATTACAGTTCTTCAAACATACTAAAAAAAAAAAAAAAACAACAACTGACAATGAAATATCAATTAAATGCTATATGAGTGGTCAATTATTTCAAATTAAAATACATCTGATAAAGATGAATGAAGAACATAGGCGATAAAAACAATTGACTTTACTTTCACATATCCCACCAATGCAATGTGATGACAGGGAGGTTTAAAAGAAGAGTCACTTCGTGATTGCTATCAAATTGGTTCAACACACAATTTCTAGTGGGTCTCGGTGGCCGAGTGGTCAAGGTAGTTCGTCTACTATTAATCACGTGGTCTGTCATCACTGAGATTGTGGGTTCGATTCTCACTGCAGGCAGGATGTACTTGACTCCAATCTTAATTGACAAGGATTGCCAGTTTTCCTACCGCAGGTCGGGGGTTTTCTCCGGGTACTTTGGCTTCCTCCCTCAATAAAAACTGGACGCCATGATATAGCTGAAAAATTGCTGAAAGTGGCATTAAACACCATCATTCAAACAATTTCTAGTTGTTTCCAATCAGTGTAAATTTTGATGTACTTTTTACTTGAATCACAAGATTAAGGCTCAAAATGATGCACAATCACTTTGTTATCAATGTCAATATAATCTTTGAACATGGACAAAGCTATTGAATATAAAACCAATAATGGATAAACGCAATCCATGGTGTGTTGTCCCCGAGTGTCAATTAAGACTCGAGAAAGGATGTTTGTTAAGAATTCATTTAGTTCTGGCAGCTTCTTCATTTAAAAGATCATTTTCATGATGTCTCCATTGTATACCGGTAGTAGCCTTGCATCAATATTGGATCAGGTGATTCACATGACATTTTGGTCAAGGAAATGATCTTGAAAATAACGTATTGGCTGAACTAAGCAGTATTTCTGTGATTAATTAAATGGAGCATTCATTTATATTTTTGTTGTTGATGAGGTCAATTGGATGGCAAAACTTTTTTTAATAAGCCTGGTCTGTTGCAAACATTCCCCCCTTTCTTCTGAAGTTGATATATTAGTGGTATAACTATGTATACTGCAAAAATTCAGACCACATTTTAATAAAATTCCTCAAATTGTGACTTTCCTTAAATCCTCAAGCTTTCAAAGTTTTAAAGGAAATCATTTACAAAGGCAGTGTGCAAAAACTCAAGTGTATATATAAATTTTATCAAAACTAGATATCAGTAAGATGGTATCCAACTCTGTAGGCTCCCCCTGCCCCCAACCTTGAGGTCAAAGGTCAGCAACCATGGTATGTGTCACAACGCCTTGATATTATCAACCCACATACCAAATATCAAAAGCCGACATCCAAAGATGAAGAAGTTATAGCCCGGGCACGATTAGTTTCACACGGATGGAATGACTGATCACTATAGGGCATCCTCCCCTCAGATATATTGCAGAAAAGGACAATAAAGCAGTGCAGAAAATATAAAAAAAACCACCGTAGTCTACACTTTTACAAAATGCAAAAAATGTTACCCCTTTAGTAGTTTCTTTGTAGGCTGGAAGTCCGATTCACTGTCTGATAACTTAGCGTCCAACAAGCTACTTCTTAATCTTTTCTTTTTTGGCACTACCTCCTCTTCTGTTGTACTTCCTGATTCATCTTTTTCTTTTTCCTTGTCTGCTTTCTTTTTTTCCAGTGCTTTTTTCTTTCTAGGTGACAATATTACCTCTAAAACAAATCCAAATTTTAAGATAAAATTGCAAACAAAAAAAATTACAAACAGTATTTTGTTTATCTCGGTTCTGTATAAATTGTGACATCACATTGTCCTAAGAAACTGATGATAATATATACTTATCAAGATAGTAGCATGATATGGGATTTTCTCAACTTGCATTTGATCAAACGAAAATTCTCATATGGCGTTCTTCATACGCTTGGAGAACACATAAGGTTTCTAATAAGCATAATTACACCTCATATAAAAATGCTGGCTTTTGATTGGTCAATAGACAGTGGTTTTTTTTGCACATTTCCTGATTTTGCATCTATTTCGTCATCACCGGGGTATTCGGCAAAAAATTACCCTCTGTGCCGTGGTATTTGATTAAAAATAACCGTGCATATTATTATCCTGGAAATATTCATTCGGAAGTTTTAACTTTTACCTCAAAGTAAACGTAACATGAGTAATCGATTTTGAAAATTGGAAACGTTCCGATAGTAAAGAGTCAATAAACAGCGTGCAAGTGGTCAAGTATCACCACTCTTTGAAATCATGATATTCTGTGAAATTAAACAGATAAATCATGTCTGGGAGGGGTTTTTGTGAAAAATACCCCTCCCAGTCATGATATATCTGTTTAAAAGCCCACAGCGATGTCACAATTAAAAATTCGACATCATATGCACTCAACTGAAAATCAAACTGGAACAATGCAATTTTGCTAAGATTTCTTTATCATATTTGCTTAAAAAATATGTATATTTAATAAAATGAGCATATATTTTATGTGAATTTTATTTGCTTTTAACCTGCTGTTCGGGATTCATCTTACTAGTTTCAAAAACCAAAATAACCATTGAAAACGTCCTCTTAGCCCAACTTCAAAATTTAAAATATTTGTTAGAAATATTAGAATCAAATTATTGCAAATGTGTAAATATTGTGCAAATAAGAACATGGTCAAACCTTGTTCAAATGCCCACTGAGCATGCTCACAATTATGAACATGGTCAAACCTTGTTCAAATGCCCACTGAGCATGCTCACAATTATGTATTTCTTATTGAATAAAATTGTGATAAATTCATTTATGGCTGTAATCTATAATATACATATTCCTGAAATCACCATCAACCTCAATATGAAATATTTATAAAATATTCCTGGATTATTCCTGTCATTATCGAATTCAATATAAAATGACCTCAACATATGACAACCTCGCACCAATTTCATGGAAAAAATCTTAACCAAGTTCGAGTTTCAACTTCCCTTTTCCCCAATACAATTTTATTTTTAAATCCAATAGCAAAAAAAAAACTCTAAAATAAGTCTAACATTTCCCTTAAGTGCAAGCCGGTATGAAACACAACTATTAATTTAATATATACCTGAATCACTGCTGTCGTCTACAACATCATCCTCATCTTCATCTACAGCCTTTATGCTAGTGTCTTCTGTATCATCATCATTTTCTACTGGTTCCATAGGCATCTTATGAAATAAAGATCAAGACTAGATAATGACAATTTTCACCAGAGGCTCCAAAGAGCCTTTTATTGCTTCACTTGGAACATAAACTACTTCAAGCTATCTTTACAAGATAGAGATCTATATCAAATAAAACATTGCTGGACTGGTATTAGAATCTTGTCAAGGTGACTACTTTTGCTGGTTACAGTTTGTCTATAATTTTCTTCCAAATAATTCCCTGGTAAACTGGTAAAAGATTTAACAATTCCATTAATGTCAACAATGGCTAGTAACACAGTTCAAAATAGGTAAACTAAATTGAATATATTTTTTGTTGGTTACGATTGGAGTTGAGCTCACTCCGCCTGCAGTAAGACTCGAACCTTCAATCTTAGTCTTGACAGGCCACATGATCAATAGTAGAACTACCTCAACCACTTGACCACCAAGCATAAGGCCCATAAATGTACAGTTATGACAGAATACATGTTAACATATACATTATTTAAATTGAAAATTATAAAGCCTCCACTTTGCAAGTTCGCGAGTCTTTCTATTGAAATGTGTATGTGAGGGTAGAATGTATGTTCACAAACAGACCTTCAACTAAAATACCACAGAGCAGCCCAGCAAGTCCCCGGGTGGCGGATAGGGGAGACCCTCTTGTTGGGGGGTTGTCAGGCCATAATAGGGAAAGCCTGGCGGCGGACCATAGTGGGTCACGTGTTTGGTAGAGTGTCATGCTCCTTGCACGATAAAGATCCCTTTTGTAGATTTCGAAAAAGAGTAGGCTCATTATAGCCGCTACAAAAGGCTTAATTCTCCGACCATACCCAATACTCTGTACTTTTCCACTGGCAGTCAAAATTGTGTTCCCTGTGTCCAATCCCACCCCTTTTTCAATTGATGTATTGTTTGTTAACTTGTTCCCGTCCTGAATATGCCTGAAATACTGCTCGCTGGACATGAAGCAAAAATCCAATCAATCAATCAACTAAAATACGATTTCTTTTTCTTGTTGTTATTTTATATCAAGTCAGCAATGTTATTGGTCTGAAATTAGACATGCTATCAGAAAATAAAAGAAAAAGATCTTGAAATTTGTTATTTCAGCAAATTTTTTTGTTACTGGACTGTTGTCTCAATTTCAGAAATTCAGATCAGAAAAAAGTATTACTGAGAGCTAATGCTCCATGATAATAACTCCTTACTATAATGTCAGAGAGTCTGAAAATAAATCCCACAATATGGCAAAAACATACAAAACTATTGACAAAATTCCATTATTGTATCATTAATCGTTGCTGAGAAAAAAGGGACTGAAAGTGGTTACTGATGGAAATACACATTTTATCACACACAGAGACAGCATGGAGTATAATTTTCAGTAACACCAACATAACATAATTCATTATAAAATTTGTTTTTATGTCACCTCTTCATCTTCATTTTCGTCTTCCTCAACATTATCCTCTTCTGTAGAACTGAGGTCATCCAAGTCTGTTCCTTTTTTCTTTTCTGATAATAATTTTATTATTAGAAAAAAGAGATTGTGTCAAAACAAAATAATAATGCATTTTTTGTATTATTAATTCTTATACTGAGTAATTTTTATTTGTTGTCAAGAAAACAATTTGTTTAAAAACATGTTGTATTGGTTGTTTTTATTGTGCTACTTGTATTGTTGGGACATTAAGGCTTTGGGATCCCATTGACTGTATGTAGTTCAAATTGTATTTGTGACATTAAGGCTTTGGGATCCTATTCACAGTAGGTTGTGCTACTTGTACTGTTGAGACATTAAGGCTTAGGGATCCCATTGACTGTAGGTAGTTCTAATTGTATTTGGGACATTAAGGCTTAGGGATTCCATTAACTGTAGGTAGTTCTACTTGTACTGTTGGACATGAAGGCTTAGGGATCCCATTAACCGTAGATTATTCTACTTGTATTGTTGGGACATTAAGGCTTAGGGGTCCCATTAACCGTAGGTAGTTCTACTTGTATTGTTCGGACATTAAGGCTTAGGGATCCCATTGACTGTAGGTAGTTCTAATTGTATTTGGGACATTAAGGCTATGGGATCCTAATAACAGTATGTTGTTTTACTTGTAAAGGCTTATAGATTCCATTATCTGTAGGTAGTTCTAATTGTATTGTGGGGACATTAAAGCTTAGGGATCCTAATAACAGTATGTTGTGCTACTTGTATTGGTGGGAAATTAAGGCTTATGGATTCCATTAACCATAGGTAGTTCTACTGGTACAGTTGGACATTAAGGCTTAGGGATCTAGTGGTGTTCTGATGATCAGTAAGTCGCAAATCGGTTGGTTTAGGTTAGCGATGTCGATAATCGATTGAAAAAATTGCCAATCGATTGCCGTCGTGAATTTCCGGATTTACTTTAAGTTCCACTTCCGGTCCGTTACCATGTTTAAAATTAGTGTATTAATCAATAATAATGGCGGATTGTAACAACGGCGTGGTAGTTGTTGCAAATAAAAATGACAATGCACTGCCGAAAGAACCGGACACACAAATAAATAAAAAGCTGAAAACAATTATTAATTATCCAGTAGGCCGTGCGAGATTATAAGTTTGGAAATATTTTGGTTTTCATAAGATACGAGCGTTATGAGGATGACAGTGACCGGCAACAAAGACAACAATTTTTTTGAAAATTCTTGAAAACTAATTAGGAAATAAATTAGCATACTATGAAAAAGATGGAATTCGTCTGTCAATTATATTTTTATTAAATTTATTTTAGCATCTACAGTAGGGTTTCTTCTACCACACCAATATGAACTATAGACGTGTATAGTCACTCAATCAAAATATTCGAATGAAAATGAGTCGGTATTCCTGCATAACTAAAATTGGAATAAAACTTGTATTTATATAAACTAAATTTTAAATATTAAAAGGTGTCATTATGTAGGAAAATGTTAAAAGATACTCAGCATGCATGCTGTTACCTTAGATGTTTGGGGTGGGGCTAGATGGCACCCAAGCACTCTGCTATGTCAGTTGTTTTTAAATTCTAATTTTTTCTGTTCTAAAATTCTGAGATGGAAAGTAGGGGAAAAAAATGTTAACAAGAAAAAATACAAACATACAGAGCCCAAAAGTGAAGATTAAGTTTTTACATTTTTTTTTAGTGCTATCCTGCAAATTATATAATTTAACTTAATTTTATGAAACAATACATGCACTTTGACAGAATAAAACACACCATTTACCCTATTGTTCTATATATTATTTATTAGCCATATCAAAACGCCAATAATTTCTGAATTCATGTATGTTCTATAATCAAGAATTATACACATCACCATATGAGTCATAGTAAAAAGACAATTTTGTGCTGAAAAAGTTGGGTCCCTAACAATGTTGTTAGGCTCCGGGATTTCTAGGCACAGGAGTCCAGCTGGCTACTAAAGGATAAATAGTTAAGTTTAATCCATGCATACAGTGTATTCACGACTGATTAGTTACAAATACACCATAAACTTTTGACTTGCAACAAGTTACTTTGAATTTTTGCTATTGGAGAGTTACATCCTTATTATCAACATTTCCTAATCTATCCACTTGTGTACATAGATATACATACGTAATAAAGCAAAAATCTAAATAACCATCATTTTACAAATACTAAATGACTAAATGCACGTGCACATATTCCTGCAAAACAATCGACTTTATTCTTCTTAAAGCCAAAATAGCATCAAGTCATTGCAATTTTAAACAAAACGATTATATCTAATAGTCGGTTGGTTGGGGCTGATCGATAGTAATAGATAATCGGTTCATGTTTTAAACCGATTGAACAACACTATAGGGATCCCAATGACTGTAGGTAGTTCTAATTGTATTGTTGGGACATTTTGGCTTAGGGATCCCATTTACCATAGGTTGTGCTACTTGTATTGGTGGGACATGAAGAATTGGGGATCCCATTAAGCTCTTCAACCCTGCCACACTATGTTTTATGTGACTGTAATTTGTTATTGTACCGTCTTTTAGTAATTAATTTAACTGTGAGATTCATCTCCCCTTTATTACTATAGTAACCACTGACCAATGTAATTAATTATATATCAGGAAAACATCTGACAGTATGTATGTGTATTTTATCTTTTTTTTTTACCTTTTTCAGATTTTTCTTTTGACTCTTTCTTGACATCTTTCTTTGCTTTTTTGTCTGTTTTGTTACTTTCATCATCATTTTTCTCATCTTTCTTTTTTCCTTTCTTTAATACAGGTTCTTTTTCAAGTTTTTCAATTTCATCCTCCAGATCTTCATCAAAATCAGACTCATCTGAACCTGCTTTTTTCTTTTTTCCCTTGTCTAACTTCAATTTTTTGTCCAATTCTGATTTACTCCTGGTCGTTTTCTTTTCTTCCTTCAGATCTTCATCAATAGACTCATCCGATTCTTCCCTTTTCTTTTTCCCCTTTTCTACCTTTAATTTTCTGTCAGATTCTGTTTTTGCCCCAGTCTTTTTCTTTGCTTCTTTCTTTTCATCCTCAAAATCGTCATCAATATCTGATTCACTGGAACCAGCCTTTTTCTTTTTACCTTTTTCCAACTTTGACTTTTTGTCAGATTCCGATTCATTCTTGGTTTTTTTCTTTTCTTCTTTCTTTTTTGCAGACATTTCTTTTTCTTTCCTTTTACTCCTTAATTCTTTGAATTTATTCTTCTCTGCCTCTATAATACATACAATGAATACAAGACACTCTAATAGTCAGAACACTATTATACATGTACTTTACATTTGGCAATAAATTCAGCTTACTCCAGCATATTTGTCAAGCAGTGATTTTGCCATAAAAAATACTTTCACCAGCAACATCACGCAGGTATAATGGCCAGTAAGTTTTATTAAGGAAAAAGGCATATAAATCATTTCCCATTCTCCTTTTGCTTTTTCTGCCAACAAGACTGGTACAGGAAGTGACATTAAAAATTATTCTATCAAACTAATTTAATTTAAGAATTTGTACATGATAAGGACATTTTATTATCTTTTCACCTTTCTTTATTACAAGAAATAACTGGTACCTGCAAAAAATCTGTTTATTGTATACTTGTCACCAACAGCAGAAAAAAAGACTGGCCATATGTGATCACAATTGATTTTTATCTTTACAAACATAACTGTACAATTTTTGTATATGTTGCCTTCAATACAGGTATCAAAACTATTTAAGATAAAATGCATGAAAGACAATATTTCTATGATTTTTCCATCTAAATAAATATTACAACAAATAACATCCAAACCTTTTTTCAGTGTTCTCCTGGTTGTTCTCTCTGTCTTGATATCAAAATCAGAATCTTTTTTAGAATTGTCAGAGCTGTCATAATCACTTTCTTCACTACTCGATTCCTCACTACTCTCATCTTTCTTCTGGTCCTTTTTAGTATCAGCTTCGACTTTTGTCACTGCTACATTTTTCTGGTCCTTTTTAGTATCAGCTTCGACTTTTGTCACTGGTACATTTTTCATGTCAGACTTTTTCTCTTCTGCTTTTATGTCCTCTTTGGTTTTTACTGGTGTTTCCAAGGTTCCGGACAGTTCTTGTAATTCCTGTAAAAGCTCTAAATGTGCTGCATCATTTTCAGCCTCCACTGACTCAGATTCATCATCAGGCTTTTTTTCAGCTGATTTCTCACTTATTTTCAAATTTTCGTGTTTATCAGGTTTTTGTTCCGACTGTTTTTCAGTTTTATCTTCACTAACTCCAGCAACTTCCTTATTTTTTTCAGAGATTATTTTGTTGGTGTCTATGTCCATTTCCTCTTTTTTTAATTCTATTACCTTGTCTTCTTCAACAGATTTATCTTTAACAACAGTGTCTTTATTTTTAGCACTGTCAGTTATATTTAAGACTTCCATTTTACTATCATCATTTTCAGAATCTAAAATAATTAAATCTTTTTCAGATGTGCTTATTATTGAACTGTTAACACCAGTAAGTTTAACAGTCGGTGTCTGGCTTGGCTGAATTTGAGCAGTTACTGATGGTGTCTGCTGTGTAGGATTCACGCTAGACTGAACAAGATTTGTACCCACAATGCTTGATAATTGTCCTAAAAATAAATCAACTCCACTTTTCATGCAAGAAATGGCCGTCCTCCTGCCCTCAAGAGCTATATTGGATAAAGAATTGCCATTACCTTGAACATTTGCTCTTAGTGATCGTAATATATTCAATAATTCTGTGGTCGATGCAATGAGCTGATCCGTGATGAATGGGACATTTTTTACTGTAACATTGTTCCAAACTAAAGGATCCCGAGCTTGCTGCATTGGAGGCACAAGGCTCATCATTGGAACCTGATGTGGTTTGGGTTGCACATAGACTAGCTGTTTTGCAGACCCTTTGTTTGTGTCTACATAAATTACATTCTGCTTAGCAGCCATTTGTGAAGTTGCATTTTGTTGCAACATAGACGAAAAAGATGCAGGTTGACTTAGGGTTGTTAGAGGGATACTAGCCGTCTGTTTCATAAGTGACGACAGCGGACTGTCTTTTGTTCCCTGTGATATTACAGGAGGTTTTGCTCCCGTTACAGCATTCTCTTTTGACTTGGGTGTGGATGTTTTTGGAAATTTATTCCCAATTCCAGGTAATTTGATTACCAGAGATTTATTTTTATCCACATCCTTCGGAGTTTTGTCTTTACCGTCTGGAGTTTTCCCAGATGTTTTTTGCTTATCTATCTCTTTCTTTTTCTTAGCCATTTCATCCAATTTTTGGAATTCTTTTGTAATTGTATCTATCACAGAGTTACACTGCTCCACCATTGCAGCCAACGGTGCAGGATTGCAAATGTAACATTTAAATTTTTCAGCTGGAAAACAAAACAAAACTTTATCAAATATGTTGTCCATATATGTAATGAATGTATGCAATTTCTCTGTGTCTGTTCAGTATTACAAATTGTTGAAAATTGGTTGTTTTCGTTTTTGCTCGTATTTTAATAGTTTTAGTTTTCTGACCTAATTATTGATTTCTACTGTTTTACCTGTTTATTTTGCTGTTAAAATTTTAACACTAAATGGTGTTTATGTCTATATACTTGTAGACCAAACAATGGTTACAAAAAGAACATGTAATAGCCAAAGTTTGACAATGTATCATAGTTGTGGCTCATCATTTTCCATGCTGCATGCCATCATCAAGTGTATGTACCAATTTAATGTCTGGTTTAATCTGACAGGAGACACAGCCCCAGTTAAGATCTATATCAGCATCCTTCATGCATAAAAATTATTTAATGAGCCAAAAATTTTTTTTTCCGAGTACCATGTATGTTAACATTGAACTGCTTAAGACTTCCTGAAATTAAAATCTCTGTGTCTAACTGGAAGAATTTTTGCCATACACTTAACACACTTATATTTAGACAACCATTTTGTGCCAGAAATTCAGTCAGACAATAACACTGCATAACTGGAGCAAAATTTCCATGTCAGGTCAAGTCATCTGAAACAATTAGGGAAGACTACATGCTTATCTTCTTTGTGACACACTTTAATGTTTCCATTCATGGCATTAGTTTTTGTTGGTAAAGTCTTTGGTATTTACATTTTTTTTAGGATATCTGGTCAAGAAATAATAATTTTATTTCAGGACCTTACAATTTTTTAACTATTTTTCTGCTACTGGAAGCGTAGAAAAACTTTTAACAACAATTTTTTATGTAATAGTGGTCCTACTTTTTCAGTTCTTTTCATTTTTTTACCACTCATGGCAGATGCTTCGGAATCACTGCGGGGTATTTTTTAATTAATTATATAAGTATGTGGAAATTTTCCAATTTCCAAAAAGAAAAACTTTCTAATTCGAATATTTGCAACAAACCATCTTTAACTCTGGAAAACTCTGCTCGTCCAAGATTCCTTTTGATACAGGACTGACAAAAAGCATTATGACAATAATCACAACCAAACAGATTGCCTCCCTCACTACACCAACGACAATGTTCATCTAAACCATCCTCATCTTGTTCTATTGGTCCACTTGTATGGAACTTAAAGCATCTCTGCAGAAAAGAAACAAAGAACATATCATGCTGATCCCCAGGCAGACCTGTTTAAACTCTGTACATGTCATCAGTACCTGGGTGAGTTTTGACCACTGGACAATTAGGAATTTAAACACTGGTTACATATTCATGTCTGGCTAAGATTGTTATCTAATTAATATACATAAATATTATATTTTCAGGTCTTTACATACAAAGGAGCAAGCAAAGCTCCTATTACAATTAATCACAAAGCCATATTTTATATGTATGGCTGTTCTAATGAAACAGGTAAAAGGCACCCATGAGGCACTGTGTATTATCAACTAAACACTTTTTTGCCATACTACTAAATAGAAAAGGTCTCCAGGAGTGATTAAAAATGTGCCTTTAATATGTATTTCAATATCATAAGCAATTAGAATTTTTATGGTTTGTATCTATCAGTACAAAAGAAGTCAGAAGAAAAGTACAAATGTGACCCCCAAGTCCGCCTTTTAAACAACCTAAGCTCAGTCACAGCTTACCTTACAGATGAGTACACTTAGCTCAGGATGACGTCGTGCATCTCCTTTCTTGCTTGTGTTTATCTGCTCACCACAGGCAGAACAATGAACTGTTGCCAGATATCCTGTAGCTTCTGAAATGAATAACTACAATGTTAAAGCTAAGAATGGTTGATATTTAACTCTGTTAACCAGTTTGATAAATCATGTTGATTTACTTGTTACACCAAATCCATCCAGACAAATGCATTATGCACTTTGCATTAGATTATTAAAGAAACAGATTTACCCTGTGCCTAAGGGTGGTTAAGGTATTTCATCATCTACAATGGATCCCACAGTCTTCCAGAGCTAGTGGTGTGCTCGACAAGGATTGAGCCTTACATAAGGTTTGACGTTTTCACTTGGTACTCAGGCTTCCTTCCCCAATGAATGCTAGATCAGATGCAATTATATAACTGAAAAACTGCTGAAAGTGCCATTAAACCCAAAACAAACCAATTTACACTACTAAAATTACAATAGCTAATCACTCTCAAGTTATATTTTCTTATTTTAGTATAGACATTCGACTATTTTATTGTTGCAGCTACAATTTTTTAAGTTTTAGCAAATTTTCAAATAAAACCATATTCTTTTCAGTGATTTTGTTTATCTTGAATTTACGTCTGATTTTTTACTGTTTCCCCTGGAGCAAATTCCCCAAAATTTTGCATTATTTATGAAAAAATCCAACAGAAAACTGTAAGAGCTGCCGATGTCTCTATTATTCATTGCTCGCGTTGTAAGGTGACTTGCCATTCAATTTTATTCCTATTTTGATAAGAAGTCTTCGAATTTTTTGCCCCTGCATCATGTTATGTGTATTTACCCACCGTAAACAAAGGGGAATAATCAAAACATTGTAAGCCATTTCCTTTCTGACTTTTAATTTGTACAAATTGTACAAACTGTGTAACCTGAAAATACGAACGAAAACCAGTTCCAAGCTATAGAAATTATTAAAACTTCTGGAGACCAAAAAACAAACAAAACAAAACAAAACAAAACAAAAAACATAATTATATTGAACAGTTTTGCAGCAGTTTACTTTTCTATTGTAATGGGTTTTTTTTGGTCTAAAAAATTTAAACTGCTTACAATAAACACAACAAATTCCAAGCATCTCAAATAACAATCCAACACAATGTAAAGTTTCTGTAGTCATCCGATGTTTTTTTTTAACATCTCACAAAAGTAAAAAAAATATATCTAACAAAAGATCAATTCAGTTATTTTATTGACTATTCACTGTTGTTTTCTTTTTTATACGTTTAAAATCATTACTACTTTTTTCCAACTTCAAGAAAAACATAGATAAATTTTTCTAACTGATTTTATAAAAGGCATTAAAATCACCTCGTTTGGTTTCATTTCAAATTGCTGGGCTATCCCTATTTATTAATTTGATATTCCAGGTGGGTCAAAATAGTTTGGTTTCAAACAGATCATGTCTACCTTGTTGTTGGCTGATAACAGCCGTTGTACCCTTGAACTATATCAAAACCAACAAACCTGAGACTTTTTTCTTGCTTGATGGAAATTCTGGGCCTTTAAATGTACTCTCCTCAACAGCCTCTGGTTCAACAATAACTGTACCTATTTAATATTTGGCTTAATGTATATAAATGGTAATATGTCAACAATTGAAAAATACTAAGAAATCATTGAAATAATTCATTATCTATAACTGAAAAAGACCCGACATGTCAAATTTGATTAAAAAAAAAAAGAATTGCACAATTCATAGACTAGTTTTGTATATACTTGAATGATAGTTGAGGTAAATGTTGGCCTAACTACAAATATCAAAGTCTTCTGGCTGGCTACAGAGATTTGAACATGGGCTAGTGTATTGACGGTGATAACAACTGGTGTTTTGTGAAGCTACATAAATTAATTATTATTTTCACAAAATTTTGTCTTTAAGGTTACAGTTACATCAACCAATTTTGCAAGTAATTTTGTAGCGCTTTCTGGGGGACATTTAACTTGATATTGACTGTCTTTCTTTCAGTGATGGAAAGAATTATATTTTTTTTCTGTGCTTTTGACATGCTTTTTGGAACTGAGGTGTCTAAATATTATTGGTGGCATCCTCTGCAAACTTGTTTGGTTAATAAATGTAACAAGTTTTTTCACTGACAGAATAGGTAGATGCACCAAATCAACATTGATGTCACTAACAAGAAACACTAGAAAAAAGGATAAGAAAAATGTTTCATTTAATTTTCTTTAAGATAAAAAATAAATTAGAACAGGATCATAAATAGAACACATGATATTAATTAACAATAATCATAATTGTTAGCAATGCTGAAGTGCATGACAGAAGCCCATATAGCATCTATCCTTTTTTTTTTGGCTTTCAGAACATGAAAACTGTTAAATAATTCCTTAGATTTCTAAATTTCAGACTTTATTTTATTCTGGACAGAAAATAGAGGGGTATGGTTTACAAATAAATGTCAAATTCAGATGGACGCTATCTGAAACTCTATAATAAACAATGATATATTGTATCTCAGAAATTTCTGGGATGTTATTTGTTTCCGTCATATCTCGGAGATATTCAGGGATGCCAATGTTGCTTTTTTTACCTTCTGGCAGATCTTCTGGGATCTCATTTTTGTTTTCTGTATCCCTTGCATTACTAGGCTCACCGGTGCCATTTGTCATTCGACTATCTTCATCATTAGATTCTTCCTCATCAGTTACAACATGCCTTGTTACCAGAGGTTTTCTTAAAATAAATTGCAATGTTTACATACACCAAGAAAAGGAAATAACTGAATTAAATTAACACATGATCTTCTGAGAGAAAAAATGTTATGCCATAAACATGTGGCCATAAATAACCATTTTTAAAGCCAATTCATGGCCGGTAATTGTGCGAAAGGTGATAAAAAGAAAAAAGACAGAGATTTCAGGTTAGGCAAGAAGGGATAAAATGAACTGCAGTGCTTTTCATAAAGTCTTAAGTGTAAAATCTATCGTAAGTGCTGACGTCACAATGGATTTCTCTTTGATCTTCCAACACATACAATAGAATTTAAACTTACAACTTTTTGTGAAATCGACTCCTGTTCTTTATGCACGACATTATTATCTATTACTGACAAACCAGAGATGTAATTCTATGTCCAATACATTTCAGTGTATTTTTATTACCTTTGGTAGGAAACCCTTTAAAACAATTTACGCCTTGACATGCTAGAAATAGTAAAGAATAAACAAATTCTTGTTCTTCGCAATATTTTAAACCCACAGTGCGAGTTAATGTCGCTTCATTAACTTCCTACTTCGACATAAATTAAGCAGAGCAAAATTAATAATCTGCCCTCAACGATGACAACAAAATAAACATTATGCAAGCGAGTACATGAGAAAGAAGACATCTTTTGAATTTGTGAATCAAGGGTGTATTTCATCATACTTAGCATAAAAAATCAATTATATTAATTTGGTAAAAGAAACAAGATTCTTTCAGAAACTGATTTTTTTCTGTAGCAAACTTTAATGGGGTATGTAAGATTCCTGTACTAAGTTTACTGTATACAGACAAAATATCTTTCTAGTTGTACCGATGAGGCTACAAGTTTAATGTTGGGAGTCCAAGTCAACCTTGAACTTTGATCTTGGCACAAAAATCACACTACCCATGTACATGTAGCATGATCAGGGAAAATTTTCGGCTCTTTGTAAAAGTATAACCAAAAAAAGATTTCTCCACACCTTTTTAAAAAATTAATTTGTGTATTAAATAGAGAGGGTTATCGCAGAGCAAAACGTACATGTATCACGATATGTATTGCGATATATTGTACAGATACACATGCTGCATTTGAAGTAGGTGCCCCAATGTTGCGTTGTTCTTTTAGAAGAGTGATATTACTGGTACTACTATACTATTCTGGGATCTGGTACATATTCCTTGTGTAATTCTACAGGGCTTTTTCTGGCCCATTTGTAATATTTATTTAAAGCAGGTTAGCACATACATAACAATAAACATAACAATAACCATAAGCTCCCATGAGCTTAAATTCGTAGATCTAATTCCTGTATCAATAAAGGGCTTTGGCGACTGAAACAGATAGTTTTTTTAAATATACATAAAATGTGGAACTGTTCGTAAAAGAAGTGAAATAATTCCTGATTTTACTGATCTTGAAAAAACTTGCATTGATTGGGAATTTTCTTGCCGATTTGGGAAAAAAGAACGATTCTTCCCATTGGGAATGGGGCCAAATAAGAGCCCTATAGAACCCCTTAAAAGAGCCCCGATTGCACATGCATTGAAGTTATAATAGTTCATTGTTTTTGAACTTTTTCTAATATAGGGGTCATGATGCCTCTCTGCTGCTGGGTGAAGGAAGTCAATTTTCAAGGGTCATTGTTATTATTCATTTTTGATACTAAAAAACTTTTATCCAACAATCTTGCAAATGAAAGTAAACAATACCAATGCCTTAAATTACATTTAATATTGTAATATAATGCCAGCATGAATGTATTCTTTTGAAATAATGCATCCATAGCTCTTTAATTAAAAAAATATTCAAATAAAACAATACATTGTAGTTTCCTGTAAAATGTCCTTAATACAAATGATTAAAAAAATGAGAGTTTTGACAGTATCATACATGTGAATATTATTTTTAAATTATTATATAGATAGAGATGAAATATCGAATTTTCCAAGTGACAGAAATCACGGTAAATCACATGTGAAAATTATCGTTTATTTTCACTCTCTGGTTTTTTCCCCCCAAAGTTGCAGTTGGTTTTGTACTATACAGATGTTCATCTTCCGTTCATAAAATTTAGGATTAAGCATTAAGATTTTACGAAAACAATATTGATCTATATAATAAATAAGATAATCAATTGGGCATCTTGAATATCCAAAATATGATCACTCGTGCCGCATAAAGCATCAGATTAAACTCGTGCGCGGAACAAGTTACGTGCACTTGTTTAATCAGATGCATTATGCGGCACTCATGATCTATATTGGATATTCACTCAGCCCAATTAATTATCCTATAAATAAACAACCAGAATTACAAAAGGATGCACGTTTTAGGTGTGACTTCTCTTGAAACACAGCTGACTTTATTTTTATCTGTTTGTTTTCTTAAACAAAACTACGTAAGATCTGTGGAGCTATTGAACAGCTGAAAATAACAAATTATAATAAATACTGAAATCAAATAGGAAAATATCTATTTTTGGCAAGTAAAGGATCATCAGTACACTAAAATAGCTCTAATGCCGATCTCTAACTGGTTTTGGAAAGGAGTAATTGAAAAAGCTTGCACTTTGTAGTACAGTATTTTGTGAAGATGGTGCGCTGAAATAACTTTTAACTGTGATCCTACATCAAAAACAATTGTTCTAGTCATTATCGTTAGGAAAAATCCAATTTATCATCTCCAGTTGACTGCTTACAGTTAAATGTTTTGCCTTAAGCGAATTAGTTAAAAAGCTTTGTCATCAGCGTTGAACATTAAAAGTTGGAGGATTTTCAGAAGAAACGAACTGAAAACATGAAAATAATCTTTTTAGACAAAAGATACCAGTTCTTCATATTTTCTAAACTATGTACACTAATAGGTTGTACGCTTAGTAATAAAATTAGTATATGATTACCCCCTGGGTAATATTTTGGGGGGGGGGGGGGGGGGTCAAAAATCGATTTTTATGTGTCAAATATATGCACAAATGTGCTGATGAATCGCTGATAATTAGCATTTAAAAATGTTAAGAAGCAAGAAAACAAGGGTAATTTTTACATAAATAAAGTAACGGTTTTAAGAATTTTACTACAATTTTCTGAGTCTTACGCATTTTCCCGAGCATACTGGTATCAGACCGTATCGATAAGGCGCATTGCCAATGACCAGAATCCCAATATACCGGTATACCAGTAATACCGTCCACCATTATATTTGATTGCTGTCTGAAACATACTTACCTTCTTCTTGAAGAAGACATCTACAAGAGAACATAAAACCATTTGAGAAAGGAATATCACAAAAGCATTCAAAATAAACAAATATACAAAGTCTCCTACAGAGTGAGACAAAGTAAATTTTCTAAGTGCAAGGGCCATATCATGCAAAAATTATCATAGCAGAATGACATTCAAACTTGATCTGCAACTGATGAACTCGTGATATTTGTGGGCATCAATACCCAAATATAAGCTTAATATTTACAGCCATTTAGAAAAAAGTGTGGAAAACTGTAATTTTTTACAAGTCCAAGGGGAGATTGTATTCTTCAAAGATCATCAGACCTGAATGATATGCAAACATGATTTATAACTCATGATTGCTTACTTGCATATCAAATATCAACTCAATATCTGCAATGGTTTAGAAACTAGAGGCTCCCAGGAGCCTGTATCACTCACCTGAACCTGAAACCAAACAACCCTTTTCTATCCAGCTTTTCTTTGCTATAAGGAATTGCCCAACACTTCTGCAAAAGTCATTAATGTTGACCTTTTAAGGGAAATAATTCCTATAAGGAGGAGCTTTTGATGCTTAGAGGGAGAAGGGAGGTTCACTTCAAATTTGCTGTACCTGTTATACTTTTTTAACTATCAGTCGAAAACTCTCTTGACTCCCCCCCCCCCCCCCCCCCATTTTCTATTTTAAGCTAACGTAGCTATATAGGTAGTCAGGTGTCATGATTTGCACAAAATAGAGGACGTCCTAAAGATGATGTGTGCAATGTTTCAAAGCAGTACTTAAATGGGTTAAAGAGGAGAAGATTTTTTAAAATCAATTAAAATTGATTAAAAAAATGTTCAAGGAGAATAATTCCTAAACGGTTCATCAGACAATCTTGACCCTAAGTCATTTTTGTAGCCCTCATAGAGCAGAACAATTAAGCAATACTAACTTTTTCTCTAGTTCAAATAATTTTCAAGTTTTTAAGGCAATTATGTCAAAAATAATCAATTTTGACAATTAAAGGACAATAACTCCTATAAGGAGTCCTCATACAACTTCAACCCAATGGAGTGTTTCGTAGAGCTTTTGATGCTGATGGAGGCATGTCTGTTCGGTTTTCCTGTATCTGTTATACTTTTTGAACTATAAGCCAAAAACTGTATTTTACCATCCCCCCCTTTCCATTCTATTTTTAGCCATGGCGGCCATGTTGGTTAATCTGCAGCCATGGTTGGTGCAAACTTGGTTAAGGACATTTGAAGGATGATGTGTACAAAATTTCAAAGCAGTACTTTCAGTGGTTTCAGAGGAGAAGATTTTAAAAAATCAATTAAAACCGATTAAAATAAACAGTTCAAGGGGAATAACTCTTAAACGGTTAATCAGACAATCTTGACCCTAAAGGCAATTTTGTAGCCCTCATAGAGCAGAACAATTAAGCAATGCTAAATTTTTCTCTAGTTCTAATAATTTTCAAGATTTTGAGGCAAAAATGGCTAAAATCAACAATTTCGACAATTAAAGGGCAATAACTCCTATAAGGAGTCATCATACAACTTCAACCCAATGGAGTGTTTCGTAGAGCTTTTGATGCAGATGAAGGCATGTCTGTTCGGTTTTACTGTATCTGTTACACTTTTTTAAATATAAGCCAAAAACTGTATTTTACAGCCCCCCCCCTCCAATTTTTAGCCATGGTGGCCAGGTTGGTTAATCTGCAGCCATGGTTAGTGCAAAATTGGTTGAGGACATTTGACAGATGATGTGTACAAAGTTTCAAAGCAGTACTTTCAGTTGTTTCAGATGAGAAGATTTTAAAAAATACCTGTGCCCACTGTCTACCACTAATTATATTCTCAAAATTATTAGGAAATGACAATAATCTAATGAATTAATTATGTTATAACAACACTATAATTACTCTTAATTTAAAAAAATTGGGGCACTATAGTGATAAGGGGGCCAATAGGGACACAGGGGCAATGCAATTTTAGGGCGGGACATGGCACCCCTCTATTTTTCCCTAGCTAGAACACTGATTTATACACGTTCAGCGATTACATTGAACCATAACTTAGGCTAAATTGCCCCTTAAAAGTTATCACGTCAAGAAAGAGCATCAAACTCCTTTATGGCCCATAGACTTTCATAAACACCATTATCATCGAATGTAGGTGCGAGCATCTTACATTGTTCATGTCGTTACTTCAGAGCCCCCTAACAGTGCCTCTACATTCCATTGACGACGTGACGCTATAATGTGTTTATGATGTCACAAAACTCAATTTCAATTACAGCGTTTCAGATTGAAAAAAATGTGTCTGGCATTTTTGTAGTAATTTCAAAGATAAGCACTTTAATTTTATATAGCCGTTTGTTAAAAAAGCGAAAATACCGGGTCTCGAGTTACGCGAGATCCAGTATTTTCGTAAATTCCCAATGCATTCCAAGTAGCCCAGGTTTTTTTTTTCGATGATCATATTTTGTGTCTCGCAATTTGGCAGACTCTGTACATTAGTGAGCTTCGCTTCGTTCGCATATCATCTTGCAGTTACACAACTGTGAAATTAAACCCCCCTCCCCCTTTTTCTTTTTTTAGTATATCCTTGCAGGAGTAAACAAATTTTCACATTGTGAAAATAACGGGTAAGAATTAACATAATATGATTTCGTGGTCTCATTTCCTCCCTAAAAATGTATGACTGATTTTAATTTATTTATTTAGATATATAACAATAATGGCATAGATGTGAAATGTGTATTTCGTACCGGCAAGTGGAACAAAATTTCTACGAGGTACTGATCCCAATAAAACATTAACAAGCAAAATTATACCAAGAAATGTTTTAGTAAGATAGTAATGACATAAAACTTTATGAATAGCTCTGCTCAATTCATCCTAAAAAGTCATGACAATGGATTTCTTTTAAATCTAAAAATAAATTGAGATAAAGTAAAATGTACAAAATTTGCTCACGCACCGGTAAGCATACGATCGAGAAAATGGAGAATGGAAAACCCGCGGGATACAAAAAAATAATGTCGAATATATGTTTAAACTATATCTAACCTCATGCTCTATTATAGTTGTCAGTTATTTAATTCAAATATTTCGATTAATCCATAATTAGACTGAAATTATTTCCTTTCTGTTGCAAATGGCGGCAAACGGAAAGGACGTAGGGCGTCACGTGACAGCCTCGTTTTCGTCAGCTCATTAGCATAATTTATTCATGACGTCACAAACTCATTTGCATATAATTTGCATAAAATTTAGGTCAAGGTAAAATTTCAAGGTCGCACAAAATTTGGCTTAATTTGAGCTATAACGACGTTTTTTCCATCAACTTTGACGTTTTTCTCAGGGTTCTTTTCTGATACTTTAGCGTCAAAAGAATGACTATAACTATGTTCTTACACTCGTAAGAAACGTTACACAGATGTGGACTTTTCGGCCGGCCCTGCTCATTCAAAAAATATCTTTCAACGTCTCTGCTTTAACTTAATCTTACAGTTTACGTTTGGTTAAAATGACGTTTTCAGTATACTGAATTTATTTACTAGACGTTTGCTGGTGTCTTTACTAGTTTTTGTAATCGTCAAGATTATAAAACATCATGCAAAATTTCGTTCAACATACATCATTCTACTTTGCGATTTTAACGTGAAAATGACGTTTAGAAAGGAGCGAGGGCAATGTTTAATTATTATGTCATGTACACTACGATATTTCAACATTCATATTAAAATAATAGCACTCGGTTGTTATTTATTGCCTCTAAAGTGTGGTATCTACTTCAAATGTTTATTTTGCCGTTTTATTTTTCATTCTGATAACCTCACACGTTGAACGCTAGATTTACTAGTAAATCAACGTGCACGTTAACTATTTCGAAAGGTTTTTTTTGTAAAGTTCGAGTTACTTCCCTTTCACCGTGAAACAAAGTTTATATTATTGCTATTTAAAGACACAGAAAGTCATCAATACTATACAAAATTTCTGATTTATTTATTCTTTTATCATGTCTAAGTGCTCCTTGTAGGGAAATGTTATGAAAAGCATGACTCATTAAGAAAAAATACAGCGTATTTTTATGTGCGACAGAGTTAAATAAAAGCGCGCGGTATTATTGCACATTGGTATGAAGTTATAAATTTATGTTGCTGGTAAATAATTTTAATAATACTACTTCTTTTTCAGATTTTCAAAAAAGTAATTTAATTTCTATAGTAAAATGTGTTGTGTTAACCTATTACATAATGTTAACTCCTCGTCTTTTATTCAAACCCCATTTTTTTCAATACAGACACAATAATGAGTGTATGTGTTATTTAGGTCGACATCATGCATTTGACTAATTACAGGAGTTCTATGGGGAAATGAGTAAGTTGCGGGTAAGCCTATGGTTTTTAACATTTCAGCATTCTCCCGTTACTTTCCTGTTAATTTCAAGCTGCAGAAAGGTCAGAATCTGTGTTTGAAAAATGTAACACAGTGGCGTAGCTAAACAAAAGCGTATGCAAACAAATAAATAAATAAATAAATAAATAAATAAATAAATAAATAAATAAATAAATAAATAAATAAATAAATAAATAAATAAATAAATAAATAAATAAATAAATAAATAAATAAATAAATAAATAAATAAATAAATAAATAAACAAACAAATAAACAAATAAACAAATAAACAAATAAATAAATAAATAAATAAATAAATAAATAAATAGTGTTATAATTTTAATCCTAGAAATCTAATTTTTGGGTTTTTGGTTTGTGTATTGTTTAACGCCACTTTCAGCAATTTTTAGCTATATCATAGTGTCCGTTCTTTATTGAGGAGGAAGCCGGAGTACCCGGAGAAACCCCTCCCCGACCTTCGGTATGAAAACTGTCAATTAAGGCTTTAGTCGAGCACACCCTGCCCGCAGTGAAACTCGAACGCTAGCAATCTATTGAGACAAATATATAACAGTAATGAAATCAGTCTAGCTAGTTTCATGTCGCTTAGACATTGTTCTACTTGCTTACTAAATATTATAAAGTATCTATGTAAATATAATGGTCTCGGTGGCCCAGTGGTTAAGGTCAATATTAGGTTCTCGGTGGCCCAGTGGTTAAGGTAAATATAATGATCTTGGTGGCCAAGTGGTGAATGTAAATATAAGGTTCTCGGTGGCCCAGTGGTTAAGGTAAATATAAGGCTCTCGGTGGCCCAGTGGTTAAGGTAAATATAAGGTTCTTGGTGGCCCAATGGTTAAGGTCAATATTAGGTTCTCGGTGGCCCAGTGGTTAAGGTCAATATAAGGATCTTGGTGGCCCAGTGGTTTAGGTCAATATTAGGTTCGCGGTGGCCCAGTGGTTAAGGTGTTTGTCATAAAATATTGATCCCCGACACATCGGTTGCGAGTTCACGTCCGACTTAAAGCAGAGAGTACTCGACTCGATTTTCAGTATTCCGGCTGAATGTTATTTCTTTGCGGGTACACCAGGTTTTCATCAAAACGAAAACAGGAAGCTGAGATGAACCAGTGAAAATGCTAAAAGTCGAGGAATACGTAAAAACAAACCCTTGATTCGAACTGACGGGGTATCACCACGAAAACGCGATAAATGTTATATCGGGTAACGGCTGCTTATCTAGTGGTAACCCATCTATTGATTTGGTGGCCTAGTGGTTAAGGAAGTTCGTCTACTATTGATCAGGTGTTCTAGTCTCCCTGCGGTCATGCAGGATGCGCTCGACGTCAATCTTAATAGATAAGGATTGCAAATTTTCCTTCCGAATGTAGGGGTTTTCTCGGGATACTCCGACTTCTTCCCAAAATAAACTATGACGCCATGATATAGCTGACATTTCTGAAAGTGGCGTTGAACAACATTAAAACAAACAACATCAATTGATATATGTTTTGAGCTTTGTTCTAGTCATGAATATAGTAGAAATACTGTGCGTTGGACATTTAAGTATCGATTTATCGATTAATTAATTTCGAAGACCTTATGATTTCTTAGATATAGAAGAGATATTATTCGTAATAATTTAAAGCATATATCAGTAAATACTTCGAAATTGACATATTTTCTGGAGTTGCTTCCCTTTTGCCATTGCATTCAAAACTTTTTACTTCAACATACTACAGCAGCATTCTTTTTTGGTAAGTTCAACTTTACATTTTTGAAAAAATTTGATGGATCCCTAACTGGTTTTAGCCTTGAAAACAAAGAAGTCACAAAGTGTTGTCTATTTTTAGACAGATGTCTGGCAAATAAACTCGTAGAAAATATGTCTGTTTAATTAACGTTTAATTGACAAACGATGTAAAATAAAGTTTTCAATTAAAGAGCGAGATAAATTTAGAATATATGCAAATCCTGAGGGAAAATCTAATTAAAAAATAACTTTTCTCGTAGATATATATATATATATTGCACCCAACGTTCACTTAATTATATGTGCGTATTTTTATTTCATTTTAACAACATGAAATCTCTGTTCAACAGAGATCGTGATTACTTTAGTTAGTTTTCGTCAAATTTTTCTGAAGTTGAGCTATTTAGCTTTGTCCGACATTCCATGCAGGAAAACAAGGGAGATAATTTTTAAACTGTTAAATTTAATAACGCTGGTGGGAAAAAAACAAAATGTGTTTAACATCATTGGAGTAAAAAGCAGTTAACACTGTGGGCATAGCTAAACAAATGTGTAGGATAAATAAATAAATAAATAAATAAATAAATAAATAAATAAATAAATAAATAAATAAATAAATAAATAAATAAATAAAAATAAATAAATAAATAAATAAATAAATAAATAAATAGATAAATAGATAAATAAATAAATAAATAAATAAATAAATAAATAAATAAATAAATAAAAATAAATAAATAAATAAATAAATAAATAAATAAATAAATAAATAAATAAATAAATAAATAAATAAAAATAAATAAATAAATAAATAAATAAATAGATAAATAGATAAATAAATAAATAAATAAATAAATAAATAAATAAATAAATAAATAAATAAATAAAATAAATAAATAAAATAAATAAATAAATAAATAAATAAATAAATAAATAAATCGTACCAGATCGGTGTAAAAACCTTTGTTAATTATTCATGGAGTCAAGCTTTGTACTTGTTAAGCCTGTAGTAGAATAGAATATGTTTATTAGCCAATCATGGACCCATTAAGGGCAAAATGACAATACATAACAGAATTATGATTTAAACATGTGTACACATAATTATATTGCAAGTACTATTGAATTAGGAAGAAGAAATAAAATATTAAAAAAAGACAATAACAATAATTATGTCAACAAGATAACTTGTTTTGCTGGAGAGCTTAATACTTAGAGCACTGCTATAATTGTGATGTTACCTCTTTTTTAATTCAACGAAGATACATTAAAACTTAAGTATACATGATCAATTAATATTACAATATATGAAAATATTTTCAGTATATCAACAACATAGGTCCACCTTGTCTCAAATCCACATCAGCAAGAATAACAACATATATATACATATATACACACACGTACACATATATACATACATACATACATACATATACACACATACACATACACACACACACATATATATATACACATACGTGGTCACTGATATGGAAATGGGACCGAAGGGTATATGCATAAGGACATGTTAAAAATATTACTTAGAATAATTTATGTTATAATATTTCAGCAGAGCTCCACCTTGTCTCTTATCTAGAGGAATGAGCTTTATGGGCAAATACAAATGGAGTTGTTGAAAGAGTTCTATATTTTAGGTACAAAATATTCATCACTATAAATATATTTGAATCAATGATAATTGGATTTCAATCAACAGTGGTCCACCTTGTCCCTGGTCCACATTTGCAAGTTTAAGATAAATCACAAATATGGAAAAGAGACCATGGGCAGATGCAAAAGGACTTGTTGAGAGATAAATTAATGGTCAAGATGGAATTTATAGAAAATAAGAGTAAAAATATTACATATGTATATACATGTATATAAGTCTCTCCAGCATGCAGAACACAAGTGTGGCAGACATACAACAAATTGCATTAATACGGCTTAATGTGGGGTTTCATTGTTTAATATAAATTGGCAAATCCCACTTAAAATCAAGGGATTTTCATTGGTCATTAACCAGATAAATTTTCCTTGCTGATTCAACGTTTTATAATTTGTACATGTTTGATTGCATATATTAGTTAGAATATTTCGTTCACAATAAGATTTTGCACATTTTAATAAAAAGTGCTCTTCATCCTCGATCTCATTTAGATTGCATTGTTGGCAAAGCCTGTTCTGTCTGAGGGTACCCCCATATCTACCAACTTCAATCATAAGTTTATGAGCTGATATTCTGAACCTGGAAAATTTCTTCCTATGCTCAAAGTTTTTTTATATTATTCGGGTATTTTTCAAAGCAAAAGTTTTGTTTAAACTTGAAATAGGTACAAAGTTTACCTTTTGAATATGTTTCTTTCTTCTTATACCATGTAGCCACATAAGCATTTTGAATAACTTGATTACAATGTTTCTTGAACAATTCAGAAGAGGTTCCTGCAAGGGCCTTGATGCTATCCTCAATTTTTAAAACTTTAGGAATTGTATATAAAGCTCCATACCATGAGTTTTTGTTATTTTCATATAAGATCTTAGATGTTTTGAATGCATCTTCCAGAATTGGAAATTGACCACCTAAGTTTTGTAGTCTATGCCAGTATTTAAGGATAGCTTTAACTATATAAAAATGGAGGGAGAATCTTCCAAGCTCTGAAAGGGCTGCAAAATTAGTTGCTTTTTTTCCACAGCCCAATATATATTTGCAACACTTAATATGTAGGGTTTCACATTGTAATGTTCTATATAATTCATTTATGTCTAGATCAGGTTTTTTCTTGAACTTATTTGAAAAATTATTAAAGCACCCCCATATTTCACATCCATATAATATGATAGGGACAATTGTATGATCAAATACATGTAGAGCAATTTTAGAAGATGGATTGTGGGGAAAAAAATCTTTGGACAATTTGTAAAAAGCTTTAAACCCTTTTGATAAAGTTCGGTTTGAGCATAAAAAAAAAGATCCCGAGGAACAGAATGTGATGCCTAAGTATTTACATCTTGATACACATTCAATATCTGTATCATCATATGTAAATTTTGATTTCAGATGTCTGCCTGCCTTGTTAAAAATTATAATTTTGGTTTTTGACAAATTAACATCGAGACACCAATCTTCACAGAATTTTTTGATACTTGGATTTTTTCTTGAAGTCCCTTCGATGAACTAGACAAGATGACAATATCGTCTGCATACATTAAGCAGTGTATAGGACGCAAATTTAATTCTACAGGGTCTGCTGTTGATTTAAGATATTGTGGGAAATCATTTATAAAAATTTTGAATAATGTGGGAATCAGATTGTCTCCTTGCTTAACCCCTAAATTGATTGTAAAGGATTTTGTACGAGATTTTTTGTTGATCTTAATGCAAGATTTGCTCACATAATACATATTATTAACTACATTGTAAAATCTTGAGCCAATTCCAATTTCAAGTGGTTTCAATTTTAACCCCGTATGAACAACAGTATCAAACGCTTTTCTTAAGTCTACAAAGCAGGCAAACAATCTGTCATCTTTGGTCGCACAATACTTATCAATAAGACATTTTAATACAAATATATGGTCTGATGTTCTTGCTTTTTTAGTAAACCCTATTTGACATTCATCAATTATTTTCTGATTCATTAAGAATGTATCTAATCTAAAGTTTAAAATACTATTAAATAATTTACCAACACAACTAGTCATTGTGAGTCCCCTATAGTTGTTTGGGTCATTAACATCACTATTTTTATACAATGGTTTGATATAGCCCTCTGCCCATATTTCTGGATAAATCCCATTTGCTAAGGAGAAGTTGAATAATTTGGCCAATGATTTTAGCAAGAAGTTTGCCCACTTTTGAGCATGTTATTTGTAATCGAGTCCAAGCCAGGTGATTTGTTATTTTTTAGTTTACTTAGAGCATCATTTATTTCTTGTTCTGTTATCGCAAAATCTAATTCATTAAAAATACTTTCATTTTCTTTATTCATTAATTTTGTTTCCAATTCTTGTAGTCTATTTGAAAAATTTTCATTTAAAGAATTCAGATTTTGGAAATGATTTAGCCACTGAGATGATGAAATATTATTTTCCTGTTCATTTTCAGCTTTATTTTGCAACTCATTTACCAATTTCCAATTTTTTTTGATTATGTTCATGCAGGTCTTCAAGTTGTTGAATAATTAAGTGTTTATACCTTCTTTTTACCTTTTTTCTAGTTTTAGTATATTCTCTATATAATTTATAGTAATGGTTTCTTACAAATGTATCATTTGAAAGTTTAGAATAAACTTTTCCATAATTTATTAAGTTTTGTTTCATTTTTGGAGATCTATGTCAAACCATTTGTCATGTTTAGTTTTTTTTCTCTTTAAGTTAGGTTTGTGTAAACTTTTGTCTGCACAAGTTATTCATAAATTTGAAAAAATAATTGCTGCTGCATTAATACCTTCCATTGAGTTTTCAATTGAACAATTTTCAAATTCTTTAATTAAGTTTTGAACATCAACAGATGATAAAGCTTTTTGAAAATTCAATGCAGATTTGTCTGTCCATATATAATTACATGGCATAGATATATTTGTTTGTTTGTTTGAATGTTGTTTTAACGCCACTTTCAGCAATTTTTCAGCTATATCGTGGCGTCCAGTTTTTATTGGGGGAGGAAGGCGGAGTACCCGGAGAGAAGCCCCGACCTGCGGTAGGAAAACTGGCAATCCTTGTCAATTAAGATTGGAGTCGAGTGCACCCTGCCTGCAGTGAGAATCGAACCCGCAATATCAGTGTTGACAGACCACGTGATCATTAGTAGACACACTACCTTAACCACTCGGCCACCGAGGCCCCGGCATAGATATAATACTTTTACATTGTTCTTTATCATCAGATACAAACACTGTATAAGGCTGACATTTTCCATTCAATTTTTGCATGACAGTCAGATAACAATGGTATAAAATCATTAACTCTAAAATATAATATTTGATCAAGGGCACCATCAGACAGAATAGCATAGTCTACCACACTTGCACCCATTGGTTTATAGCAAGTATATTTACCATATATAAATCTCCTAACATTCTACCATTCAAAATTCTTAATTGTTGACTAATACATAAATCTAAGAGTTCATTTCCCCTTGAATCTGTTTTATAATCCTGACTTTTTCGCAACATTATTTGCCTATCTGTTCTATACCTGTTGTGCAAGGGAATAAAATTATTGTCATCTTGAAGTATAAAATCATTTTTAGACCCAGTCCTGGCATTAAAATCCCCACAGAGTAAAATGTTCCCTTCATTTCTAACATTATCTATGATATCTTTTTCTATGCATTCTAATATGTCATATTGGAGGTTTTGTGTGTAAGATGATACATTCGGAGGAAAATAAACCAAGCAGATGTAAAGATCTTTTGTAAAACCAAAATATGATTTGTTTAGTTTTAACCATTGATAATCTGGGTTTTTATTTGGTAAAATTTTGATACATTTTTGCAAACTATCTTTGTATAATATAGCAAGTCCTCCAAAATATCTGTTATTTGCTTTTGTAAGTTTCTGAGAAACAGAATGAAAATTAAAAGGACCAATGCGACTTATATTAGTTGATTTTCCAATGTGTGTCTCTGCAAGGAAAACTAAGTCATAATCTGAAATTTCCCTAATAAATAATGGGTCTCGTGTTTTATCAGTATTTTTTGAGAGTAAGCCACCAATATTCCAAAAACACATTTTCAGAGAACTATATTTTTTTATCTCCATGGTTTATTAATGTTAGTAGTATTTGTATATAATTTATGAGAAAGTTTAATCGAAAATGAATAACTCTGTAGATCAATGTATGATCTACTAGTAAGTGTTAAGTTATATATATATATATATACCTCAATCAGTAGATATTAATTAAATTTGTATAATAGAACAGTTTAAGAACTTAATTATATATAAACCTCCTTATCGGTAGATAATATTTGTATCTATATAATCTAATAGTCTAAGTACTAAATACTAGTATATTTATATAGTTAACAACAGTTTTGAATTAAGGCCTACGTCCACGACCTTGTCCTTGCCCCCTTCTATATCTGGGTCTGCTTCGTTCTCTATATGGTAGAGGAATCCCTAGGGTCGTGTGTAATGATCTTTTGATGTTGCTTGCTAGTTGGGAAATAAAAAACAAGTCGGACCGTGTGTTGCATCAATTAAACTATATTTGTTATTTCCCAAATGTTGCAACTGAATTACATGTATATGACTTGCATGTGATAATTAACACTGTGAAAAACTGAAATGAAAAACAGTCCTTAAGGGGATTTTAGGCTGCGTAGCAGTTGCAAATTGACAATAAATTATCCTGGCTCTTTTACTGATCTCACCATATAAAGGTATTTAGCCGTAACACATGTCAACAATGAACACTTATTTGTTATCCCATAGCAGAGAAAATATTGCATTACTTTTTCTGTGCTAAGAGGCGATATCAGATTTTCTCTCGCCAAAAATAGTAATGTATTATTAACGCAAACGAAAGCTGCATTTTATCTTTTTAAAATTTTTTATCATGTGTTCGTGATCCTTTCATAGAAAATAATTTAAAAGTTAAACAATCACAAAACTGATACTGATGAATCCTACATGTATCAATTAACGGAAATATAGTCATGTAATCACCGTGGACATGTGTACATCTCAATCATCCGGGTTCGTTTGGTTGTCTAACTGTTCAGGAAAATGACAATCAGGTCAGCAGGAAAAATCAAGTTTATTTTTCGTTTTACTATAATATCCCGAAATGTACGTTATTTTTACAGGTATCACATTCTGAGACAATACTGGGAGGTTTTCCAGTGCTAAAACCATAGAGCTGCTCAGGGCATCTCCAAGATAGGCGAACCCCTATTATAAAGAGTTATCAGGTCCAAAAGGGCAAACGAGAGCTCCCGCTACATTTTTGGGATCGAAAATTGTGGATACTCAATCGCAATACACAGGTATACTGTTAATACCAGGCAACCACTACCGATAACCACTAGTAATCTGCCCTTGAAAAGGCTTTTTTCAACCGTTAGTTTGCAATCGGAATTCAAATTCGCGACCAGCTAAATTTTCTTCCAGAGGCTGCTGCAGACTTTCTAAAATGTGAAAATATAACTAACGCTAAATTTTTGTGTTTTTATGTATTTCGAGACTACGTACATCTATCACCTGTTTGGGTAGAAATAGAAAACTTACCGATAACGTGCGTACCCGCCAAAAAACAGTATGTATAAATAATTATATATATATATATGATGTGAGGCCCGGATGTTTGGTGTGAAACAATAGACAGGCCATCGGACATTGAGACCTTGAGGTTTGGTTTGAAACGACAGAGGCAATCGGACAATGAGGCCTGAAGGTTTGGTTTGACACGACAGAGGCAATCGGACAGTGAGACCTGGAGGTTTGGTCGAGGTCATTGGACAGTAAGGCCTGGAGGTTTGGCTGAAACAAAAGACAGATGCCATCGGAAGATAGGCCTGGTGGTTTGGTTGAAACAAAGACAGAGGCCATCGGACAGTCAGGCCTGAATGTTTGGCTAAACAAGACAGAGGCCATGTAACGCTACATAACCAATTTTAAAATGTATTTTACGCAGTTAATTATAATGTTTGATGGTATTCTGGTATAATTGTAAAAATATGGATGTTGCAAGTGAAATACAATGTACGACATACATCTCCAATCAGTTCTGAGTGTTAGGAATATGAATGAACCGTTAAATTACATTAACTGCATAAAATTGTTTGAAGATATATTTACAAAAATTTTGGGGTCAACCAGATATGTCGAGCACTTTAAATTGAACGATCTATTTATATTTGTAAGATATGCTATTTTTGGACATTACTATACTTATATATACAAGTCACAATCCTTATATAGAAAAGTTATCATAAAGGAAATGTTGATCGTAGATACAGGATATTTTCCCGTTGATAAGAGCTAAAATGCAAAGTATGATGCATAATGCAAGTTTAATAGGTTTAAATTGTTTATTACAAATATTGTCGTTGAATTATTATATCCTTTGTTACCGGAAAATGCGATGTAAACTTATGAATATGTTAAGTTCTAACTCATTGTATATACATGTATTACTAGGTTAACTACTTTTTGATTTTCCGTAGATTTTGCAAATTTCAAGTCTCCATATAAACAAACAAAAAAAAACTAGAAAACTGAGGACTGATACCCAGATTACCTATGCCAGAGGAAAGTCCTTGTTTTGCTATGGGAAACCCCAAATGTTCCGACCAAATTAGAAAAATATGAAAATAGAAAAAAATTAGTGCACTATGGCACTAAAAACAAGATTCTGCTGGAGTATCAGTTAGTTCTATTCAGTGGGGTATGAGAAATAGCGAATTAAAGTTAGTGTAACGGGCAAAAGGATGGACGGACAACCCATGACTAATAAGGAGCTCTAAAAAGGAAAATACACAATGACGGGCATCATGTTAGGAAATAAACATATAAGCGATGACAATAACTACTTTCGAAGAAAGCGGATGCAAGTATTAAGAAAAATGTAGATATTTCAAATGTATGTACTTGTAAGACAAACAAAGATTAAGGTATGAAAACTTGTCTGTTAACAATCTATGTGAAAACGTCGCACCAATTGTAAAGTACATGATTTTTAAAGGTTAAAGGTTATCTAGTAGTAATGATCTTATTGACCTTTCAAGATAATACAAGTAATGTGTGAATCTCTTAAATAGTAAGCCTGTGCGAACATCGCACGAGTACATTGTAAAAGTACACGATGTCCGGTAATGGAGTTACTAGTCTCGATCGAGATTATAGAGTTACAATAGTATATACTGGTCAATACAAGTACCAAAATACCTCAGAAAATGTTATAAAAAACAGAAGTTAGCGGTGTACTTGAACAAGAATAAAACTTGCAGCCTGCAAATGCCACACTCGCAACGCCTAATCATTACTCATCAGTGTATGGAGCAGGTTAACGATTGATTGAACAATTGAGTTGCTAACATACCTAAAGTTTCCTTTAAACGAGATATTTGTAATGTTTTGGCTAAATAAGGAAACATCGTAAGACAAGATAGATGTCCTACGTAACAAGACGATGTTTGTTGTGCATTCCTACATCTCGAATTAATAATAATAATATATTTTTTTATTTCCAAATTAAAGGGACGTTTAGAGCATAACATACAAAAATACAAGAGACAAAACATTACAGAATAACTGTGATAAATTGACGAATTTACTCCTCTTTTTGAACCAGTTCCGCACGCCATAAACAGTGATATTCTATTTATATAACGGGTTTCAGCGTAACAAAGGACATGAACTTCATAACTGCATAACTGACACATTCCACTTCACTAATGTCCTCTCTAAAATTATGAAATATATGAACACTTTATACTGAACTACTTTTACTTGTAACTTTTCGTTAAGTATATTTAGTTTTATTAACAAGAAAAAATGGATCCAAAACGATAATGTAAAGGTTAGTAGTTCAAGACTGTTTTCATACAGGAAGTCAAGGTAGCGTTATCCCCCATGTCTGGTGGAAATTTCCTTGATGTTGTTGTTGATGATTATTCCATCAGCCGATGTTAAACACGTCTAAAACGAAGATCGATATTGTTGTTTGGTAAATCATTAAATACTATTTATAACCAGATTGATAAAACAAAAAGAATTGAAAAACAAAATATTATTGAATATAAAACAACACAATGTCATCTAAGATAACAAGTTATAACAATGGACACCAAATGCGCGTTTCGTTCAACGTTTTAACGCAGTGTAACGCAGAAAAATGATTATAACTACAGAAGACAACGAATGAACCCTGGTTTTGTAGTCTAGCTCCCGGAAAAATACAGTGGAAAAATAACTGTCGTCTGCTCAGTTTAAGAACCATACATCGGACAAGATCAGCTAGCAGAAACTGATTTAAATTGCCTTTGTACTTGCTGCAAAACAGGCAAAAATTAGTCGCAGATCCTCAAATTTCTACTGTTGTTAAAGCTCGCACTAATAAGTAATGTTTTTTTTTCTTCTTTTTCTGACAATATACGATTATTGTATAATTAATTATAAAAATTATACTACAGTAACTTGCACATCCTCTTCTTTTGTTACCTGTTTGCTAATTTTACAGGCCTCTGTGTTCATGTGTTGTAAGTATGTGATCATCGGCGTATACAGATTGTGTGTAAATTCGAGTCTGAGCTAAGACACGTAGTGCTCTATACTGAGCAGAAAACAAACGGCAATTTTCCTATAGAAGGTAGTTAATCCGAACCATGGATGCACTCAGTTTCTTTTTAAATTTTGTGTGACTATAAATATTAACACAAAGATCCATGTTTGCAGTACAACTGCGCCAGATTTCCGTCATGCCTTTTTAATAGGTAGTTTAATGGTACCAATGATATGAATGTACCCAATTGTTCGTGTATTTTCTTCAAAAATTAATTAGTCAAGATTATAAGTAAAATGGCTAATATGGCTATGAGTGAAACCCATCAACCTAACCAACTTGTTCGAAAAGCAAAGTACAAATGGACGTTACATACAAGCCATCCTTTTGGGGGGCCGTTAAGGTGTTAGCCATATACTATTGATCACGTGGTCTGTTAACACTGGGGTTGCCGGTTCGAGTCTTACTGCGGTTATGGTGTGCTCCACTCCAATCTTAATTGACAAGGATTGCCAGTTTTACTACCAAAGTTCGGGGTTTTCTTCGGGTACTCCGGTTTCCTCGCTCAATAAAAAACTGGACGCCACAATAAAGCTGATAAATGGCTGAAATGGTTGTTAAACATTCAAACAAACAAACGAACATTCTTTTTACTCTAATTAAACTTTTTAACAAAAGATAGATTCACAAAAATGTACCGTAATGAACATATATGTAGAATAAGAGAAATCCAACCATTGAGTCACAATGTTGATCCCATTCCATGAAATCCGCCAAGAGCCATAACTCTTGAATATTGATTAGATATATTTAGCAGGAAGTAAATCGAAGGAAATTAATCAATCAATTTAACCCAAATTCTTAAAATATGAAACGAGTTTATGGAAGTTTATTTTTAAATTACAGTCTTAGCATACTTAAATACTCAAATCATAATGGCAGAATTCCCTGTGCTCGACCCACGGAGCTGCCCAGTGCTTCCCCCAAGTGGCGGATAGAATAGGACCTCTAGATCACATTTAATAAATCAAAACATTAATATTACCTAAGGTTAAATTCAACGAGACCCATCTATTTCAGATACGAGTGGTAAGATGTTTTATGACCAAACACCAGATAAATAAATTATCGTGTAACTATACAATTATCTGTACCGTACACATCGTGGTACTGCGCTGTTGACTATTAATTAATGTTTGGTTTCAAATTATTTCTGCATACTTCAAACACAGGAAAAGTCAAGTGCACGTTCCATAATTATACTTTAGTGGTTTTTTTTAAAAGTTTTATTTGAAACAGTAAAATAAAATAACTTAGACGAATGACTAGTAGTTATAAATTGATTAATTGCACATATGTACATAGTTTTTGACAGATATATAACAAACTATAACAGTTTAATTGTATCCTTTCAGAAATGTTTTTAAAAAATGCGGGAGTGTGGTGCTAAGGAACAATGGAAAATTATAACTAAGCGGCTGTATCAGAGCCTTAAATTAGTTGTCTCAATCACTGTTTTTAAATACGTAAAACCAAGTTCGATTGATGATTGAATATTTGCTTTCCTCCAACCAGCTGTATTTCAGCTATATTCAGAACGAGAGCAAGTTAACAAACTATAAATCAATGAACAAAATATTGACTTCCACTGAAAAAGTATGGAGTGTGGATAGGAGCGGAGAATATAGCCTTTTGTGGGGCCTGCAATGAGTCTACACTTTTTCGAAATCTACAAAATGGTCTTTATCGTGCAAGGAGCGCGGCTATCTCCAATCACGCCACCAACTACGGTCCCAACAATGAGAGGTCTCCCCTATCAACTACTCGGGGACGCGCTGGGCTGCTCTGTAGGTAAAGCACTGTATGATCCCAGAAAACCAATTTCGAAAAATTGCATCAAAACTTGATGTGATGTGCTAATTTCTTCACGAATCACACGTTAAAATATATTTGTGGCACTAATAATTAAAAAGCGACATGTGTAAGTAAGTTTATTTGCAGTAAATTTTTCTTTTTAAAGAGAACATGTGGTCAGTACTTTATCAGAAACCCTTCAAAATATTTTCTGACTGGAAATCTATAAAAAAAACAGAAAACACAACAAGGCAAACATGTTACTCAATTTGTGGAATAATATAATATAATGTAATACACCTCAATAATATTAGATTTATTGTTGATAATCTGTTTCATAAGTATTGCTCGTTCTAATTCATGTTTCTTTACACGTGAGCGTGTTAAACGCACATTGGTTTTCAGGTACATGTTGAATCAGACAAAGATAATCCGGTTATGTTACGAATGCACACGAGATAATGAATAAAACCTGTGTTGTTCAAGATGTGAAGGTTATCATCATATAAACACTGATTGCATGCGAAATGGTCAATAAGTATGTCTGGTATATTTTGAATTTCTGTACATTAGCACTTGGAACTAACCATTGTATACATTGTATGACCAGATATCGACCTCAAGAGCTTGCCTTCAATCGTCGTGCATCTCCTTGTCACTTGTCCGTTTAGTGTCAGTAGCAAACCTGTTTCGTCTTTATAACTGCTGGATTATTATGCACAAAACATGAATTATCGTTCTATAAACCTCGGTTCTAATTCTCCGGAATTTTATACTCAATTGTATGTTGGGTTGTGCGTAGTGATATAGCATTTTTTAAAAGACATTTAACATGTTTAAATCAGGGACAGTCAATAGTTAGTATAGACTGTCCCTGTTTAAATGTAAAAAAGTAGTTCAAAACATTCCTTACTTATTTCACATCAAAGATACTAACTGATATGATAAGATAAGATAATTTCATTGCATAATAAACCTCTGGGTGGTCAATTCAATTATAGATTTACACACAGTACATGGATGATAATGATACAGACATAAAAACAAAACGGCAATTAAATACGTATCATCTTGTCCTTATTTCCTAGATGTAGTCTTTTAAGTGTTGCCAAGAGTTGCACATATTTGCTCACTTGTATTTGATTGTTTTTCTTATTGTTGGCTTTCGTATTGTTTTCTTGTTTGTATGTCATTTGTAGTTTGCCTTTGATGTGTTTCTTTGTATCTACACATTGTTGTCTTTTGGCTTGTTTATCATTTGTAGTTTGTCTTTGATGTGTTCGTATGTATCTACACATTGTTGTCTTTTGGCTTGTTTGTCATTTGTAGTTTGTCTTTGATGTGTTCCTCTGTATCTACACATTGTTGTCTTTTGGCTTGTTTATCATTTGTAGTTTGTCTTTGATGTGTTCGTATGTATCTACACATTGTTGTCTTTTGGCTTGTTTATCTTTGTAGTTTGTCTTTGATGTGTTCCTCTGTATCTACACATTGTTGTCTTTTGGCTTGTTTATCATTTTTAGTTTGTCTTTGATGTGTTCCTCTGTATCTACACATTGTTGTCTTTTGGCTTGTTTATCATTTGTAGTTTGTCTTTGATGTGTTCGTATGTATCTACACATTGTTGTCTTTTGGCTTGTTTGTCATTTTTAGTTTGTCTTTGATGTGTTCGTCTGTATCTACACATTGTTGTCTTTTGGCTTGTTTATCATTTGTAGTTTGTCTTTGATGTGTTCGTCTGTATCTACACATTGTTGTCTTTTGGCTTGTTTGTCATTTGTAGTTTGTCTTTGATGTGTTCGTCTGTATCTACACATTGTTGTCTTTTGGCTTGTTTGTCATTTGTAGTTTGTCTTTGATGTGTTCGTCTGTATCTACACATTGTTGTCTTTTGGCTTGTTTGTCATTTGTAGTTTGTCTTTGATGTGTTCGTCTGTATCTACACATTGTTGTCTTTTGGCTTGTTTGTCATTTGTAGTTTGTCTTTGATGTGTTCGTATGTATCTACACATTGTTGTCTTTTGGCTTGTTTGTCATTTGTAGTTTGTCTTTGATGTGTTCGTCTGTATCTACACATTGTTGTCTTTTGGCTTGTTTGTCATTTGTAGTTTGTCTTTGATGTGTTCGTCTGTATCTACACATTGTTGTCTTTTGGCTTGTTTGTCATTTGTAGTTTGTCTTTGATGTGTTCGTCTGTATCTACACATTGTTGTCTTTTGGCTTGTTTGTCATTTGTAGTTTGTCTTTGATGTGTTCGTATGTATCTACACATTGTTGTCTTTTGGCTTGTTTGTCATTTGTAGTTTGTCTTTGATGTGTTCGTCTGTATCTACACATTGTTGTCTTTTGGCTTGTTTGTCATTTGTAGTTTGTCTTTGATCTGTTCGTCTGTATCTACACATTGTTGTCTTTTGGCTTGTTTGTCATTTTTAACAAACTTTTAATGGTATAAAGAACAATAAAACTTAAAACTATTGTTTTCATTACATTGGTCATCTGTCCTGGTTTGCTCTTAAAATGATATATAAATGCCATTTCTCGCGTTTAACTAGCCATCGTTCATCATATAGATACATAATTAACTGTGGTACAATCTTGTAAGCTTTACCATTACTTGTTGTGCATTTCTTTGCCTGTTGTCTGTAGACCGTCAGTCGAAAACCATGTACTCTGAAACTACTTGATTATGAGGCACCAAACTAATGATGGGAATTTACATTCGATAACTCTTGGTTCTTTTTCTCAAAAATTACTAGGTCGTTTGGCACCAAACATTAAAACAATGATTCATTAACTTACTATTTGGAGTTAGTGGAAGTACGTGTCTTCATTAATATATGTCCTTTCTGTCTAACTAAAAACTTTCGTATTGTGCCAGCGATATCTATGTGGCGGTTTGCTGTTACTGAACGTGACAGTTACATAAGTATGTTTGTGGAATGATATATTTATGGAATGACACCATTATGTGGAATGATTTAAACTCACCAGGAAAGAACCTGTTATTACTAATATTTGAACTCAAGATAAGACATGTGAAATGAAATATAAGGAATATAATGTATACATCACCAGAATTAGGAACAGAAATAATGAAATCACGTCTGTGATAAACTTCGGTCCAAATGATAAAGTACGCAACAAACAAAATCACACACACACACACACACGCAAGCAAATAAAAAAACAAAATACACATACACATTGAATGAATTTTATTCAGTTTTAACCTTAAAAGTGTTATTTTATTTAGAAAATATTTGTATCGTGTTCGTACAACGCGGGTGCATGATATTGCTGTTGAGGAGAAAACAAATGACAAGTCAAGGTTTTCTTGCGATACATCTACATGTATTAGGTAGTGTGTATTGAGGGAATAGAGAAAAACAGACTTGAGAGATATCATCACTAAACTTTCTACAACACTAACGCTCTTCGTCTTGTTTTAGAATGTTACTTCCTGCAAGGCCTGGTTGGTTTTTTATGTCAGCATGATGATTTGTCTGGTCTGCTTGCCACACTTGCTTCTTGTTCTAGTTAGTTTAAAACCTATCTAGTGACTGTGTAAATGTAAATACAAATCAAGATTATCATGTTTGAGTCTACTTTGTTCGGGTTTGACAAAACCGATACGAAGGCTTGTAATAATGTTGGAATGCTTTGTTTGTACCCATGTGTCTTATTAATTTATAAATTTTTCATGTAAGAAATTATGCAGTTCTTGTTTCATTAAACTGCGTAATCTAGAATTAACATAATCTACACAATCTAATCTACATATTTGTAGACTATAATTATATTTTAATAACAAAAGTTAAGTGCATTTTACGTACTATTTAGGTTCGAGGCTCACTGCAGGCAGGATGCGCTCGACTTCAATCTTAATTGACAAGGATCGCCAGTTTTCCTACCGAAGGTCCGGGTTTTCTCCTGGTACTTCGGTTTTCTCCCCAATAAAAACTAGACACCATGATAAAGGTGGAAAATTGCTGAAAGTGGTGTTAAACACTATTTAAATAATAAAACAAAAAACGAATTATTTAACTTTTCCACATACATGTAACGTTCTTGCACAAGAATAAATTATATGTTCCAATTTAAGATACAGCTATTCTGGTACCAATATATAGGGAACAATGCGTTCAGTACGTTGGTGTTCAGTATGTACATAGAGGTAATGGTTTATTATAATGCAGTCTTAATTCATAATGATAAACAAGTCGTAGTCAAAACTAAGCGCTGCTATACTTTATATGAATGACAGTCATAACTCCATTTAATTTCTTTGTTTGTCCTATCATTCCTAAATATTCATGAAATATTGCCACCCAACATGATAGAGCAAGCCAAGACAATTTGGAATAATATTTACACAAAGTCTTGTAAAAACCAAAATGCGCAAAACGGTGTCTTCTGGCTATTCCAACATTTTAAAATTACCTATTCTGGCTATTCCAACATGCTCAGAACAATAGATGTTGTTATTGTGTAATGTGATGTTTTAGTAATTAGTCAATAATTAATTTTCCAGGTAAATTTTTTAAAATGTAATTTCATCTGGTAATTTTACAATAAAAATATTTAGAAAAATATTTTTTGTTAATTTATTTAACATGAAAATGTTGGATAACTTAATTTTAACTAAACAGACCTACAAACCATCTTGAAGGGTGCCATGGCAAACTGAAAAAAATTGGTCAAGTCTCCACACCAAAATATATTCATAGCGCAGTATGATTAATCTGCTAAAGCAAGAAGAAGCTGTCCATGCGTGTACTTTACTGCAAAGCGTGTTCTCAAGAAAAGAAAATACAGGGAGCTCAAAAACAGACTTGCTACTTTGAAGACACGTTTTTCAAGTAATGAGATGACACTAGTAGAGTATGCTAATGCTGCATCACATTTACTACATATTGATTGACATGTTATGACTTTACAATTCTGTATACATGTTGTGTGCTATTTATTTTATTTTGTTTAGTACTAATGCAAACAAATATATTTTCCTTCTTTAAATGTATCTTTTCTTTCACTTCCAACACATGCAAATAAATATATTTTCCTTCTTTAAATGTATTTTCTTTTTCAATTCCAACACATTTTACCTATAATTTGGCTAATAAAATAAAATAAGATGTTTTTACAGTATACACAAACATAATCCCTTGTTTATATAAGTATTCTGGCTACTCCAACATGAATTTTTAACATTTTACCTTTAAAATTTAAAATGTTGGAATAGCCAGAATAAACCCGCAAAACACCGAACAATATTATGTTATCTTAAGCTTAAACAGACCCACGTGATTACTGGTCAAATGTTTACAGACCTATATAATTAGATAAATACATACCAATTAGCGCGCGATCTGTTATATACATAATAAAGTACAAATGTACTGTCCAATGTTTACTAATATGTGTTGATTCTGATTATTTCTGGTCATTAACATACACGTATAGCACGTAAATAGAATTTTGTGTATTCACTTTCCACGTGTATATACAATACTGATTAGTTTATTTATTTTAAATTAGTAATAATCTACAAAATTGATATTGTTAATTGCAAGCGCATAAATTGTGCTTTAACAATAATGTTGTAAAATGACAGGTACGAAAAAATCAACTGTCTTTGTTTCAGCAAGGTATGGAAAGCAGAGTAATACAATACCTCAAATGATCCAACCGCTTTTGATAATATGTATGGAACACATATATTTCCAGTAGTCGCTTTTGCCGAGACAAAACTTCCAACAAACTAAACAAATTAAAATTCAGATAATCCATTGTTTTAGCATTAAAAGTCTTTAATACTAAGGAAAACGGATTTGAAGATTGCAAGTCTGTATTATATGATTTATCTTTTGTTTATTTTTTTGTGTTGATATATGCCTTCAACTCCTCACAGGATATAACTGTCTTAAATCAATAAATTTATTATTTAAACAGATATAAACCGATATACCTGTGTGCAATAAATACTTTGGAGACTAACAGAATCTACTTACATCCTGCTTTACGTCCAGCAAGCAGTATTTCAGCTATATTCAGGACGAAAACAAGTTAACAAACAATAAATCAAAGGAAAAAAAGGTGGGATGGGACACAGGGAACACAATTTTGACTGCCACTGGAAAAGTATCGAGTATTTGGTAGGGCGGAGCATTTAGGATTGTGTAGCGGCATTGTTTATTACAAATTACCATGCCAACTATACTATCCTAAATTATATCACTTGCTTGCAGCATTTGTAAAAAAGTACATTAAAAGAAATTTGAACTTTGTATTATTTTGAATAAAAATTGTATGGTTGTACTGTATTTGACACATTGTCAGGTACAGACGCGATAATGGTGAACTGTTACTATCAGGTACAAGATAATACAATAATTAGGTGAAGGTTAGTACAGTAAATACTCTGACTGTAGGTGAAAAGGTAATTTAGTATGTCGAGTTGCTTTAATTTTATTTTACAACTGTTTTATAATTGTAAGGCGTATTCTAAACGCACGTGGACTTAACCATAACAAATGCAGAATATTAGGTTTTGACGCTGTACAACACCAACATAAAACATTTAAAATTTAAATGTTAATATATGCGTTCATTTTAACCAAATTTCATAGAGAAAATCAACTTTACCGTTAGTTGTTAGCTTTTGTCTTTAATCTTCGTACTTCCTGTCTGCTGGCAAGAAGTTGGAAGCCTCTTTCAACTAAATCAAGATAAATCAGCACTAAACCTTATATTAATTTGCGTTGTAATTAAGTTTCGGCGGCGTTGCTTGATTGATTAATTATCTGTAATTGGTTGCAAAACTAGTCGTATTTCAGCCATATTCAGGACTAAACAATTATAGGGTAATTAATTGGGCGGAGTGAATATCCAAAATATGATCACGAGTGCCGCATAACGCATCTGATTAAACGAGTGCTCGGAACTTGTTCAGTTGTGGGTAGTCATTTGTCTATGATTTGAAATCATTTGAAAAAATGTAGACCGTATGTAAAAGCACCACGTCGTGTTTTGGGGCAGCTTCCCAGTAAGGTTCTAAATATTTAACTAATTTTAACAGGTAATTTGCCCGTGTCATGAGTTGGCTACAAAGTTTACGACAGACTCTGAGTTAGCATATAAAAATTTGCAACACGATAAGTTGAAAAGGCAAATGATTACATCAAGAACACACAAAAATGTATATCGCAAATGATAATTTACTTACAATATTTTCTTAGCTTTGAAAGCAATTATGTCTAGTCTTTTTGTGATTCGGTTTATCTTTGTCAACGTTTAATTTGTTGTGTCTGTAAAATAACTTATTTAGAAATACAATTTCCATTATTAATGTTATTTAATTACCGTTATCTGTCCACTTCTAAAACTTAATATTGTACTTAATATATTTAAAATTATTTTAGGTCTTCACTGAAAGACTTCCGAAATGTCCTGTAGTTTAATGAATATGTTATTGATTTTCGTCATTTCTCTTATCTTACTGGGTTTGCTATCTAAACGAATCTAATTGAATCTATATATAGACAACTATCCCAATATAGATAGATTGTGCCAAGAACAGCACAGGTCCGTTTTGAATCTTATAAATTGGTTCTAAATATGATTGCTTTTAATTAATATATTTATAAACCTACGAAAATTCCCCCAAGTAATAGTATGTTGTGTTTTTATCACGGGTGAATAACAAACGTTTATGCAATATTGCTACATTATTGTTGTTATTGGTTTGCCAATTAATTTCGTATTGTTTATTTTAATATTTTAAATGCAATTATTGGCACGAGTTAAAATGCTTCTTCACATGTCTTCTTAGTTGCTAAGAATTAAAAGAAACACTGCAAATTTAAGAAATAAGTCTTAGAAATAAAAAAAAAGGTTTTAGAAATGAAATTGAGAAAAAAGTAGGTGTTAAAAAACCATGATAAGATAGAACGTTTATATTGCGAACAGATTTTAACCTGCTTTCTCGCGAATAAGTGTTGAAATGCGAATTTGTAGCCACAAATATCAACGACAAGTAATCAGCTTCATCGGAGTTACTGTGTTGGTTATGGCACCACACTTTTCACACCGTCAATGTAATTTCAGGCTGTATCTGTTAACTCTTTCACATTTCCGCGTTAGTAATAACTGAAAGTATAACTCTTAATACCTTCACATGGACAAATTGTATTCTTTATTACAAATATGGTATGTAGATCGTTGAAGAGCTTAAAAAAATCAGCCTAAAAATTGATTTAGTCAGGTTATGTTTCGCGCCTTGAAAATCAAGAAATTTCAATAAAAAAAACGAAGAACGTCAATCAATTAACCAATAATGTACCAGCGATAAATAAAATTGCTACCAGAACGAGAACGTAATGATTGGTGTTGATGAAAAAATAACAAGCATGCACAAATGTAAGAGATCTGATAATATAAATCAGTTTATTTTATTTTATTTGTGTGTGGTTTTTTTATGTTGTTTTTTAAACGTACTGTTTATAATCGGAAAAAGATTAAGGTCATATATGACAGCAGCGTTTGAAATAATAATGAAGTCGCACCAAAATGTTAAAGTACATGATGCTTCCAGGGGTTACGATAATCACTAAGTATTTTTCTCTTTACGACGTGTGTGTACTTAAGTTCATTTAAAATCCAACTCCATGAAACTAATACTCTGTAATAAAAGTTACAAGCTCAGTAAACGAAACTATGTAACCCTAGATATCTATATCACAGATGGATTACGAAAAATGAACAATTGCGGCGTTTTACCATTTTGATAAAGTACACGATATAGTTACTTTTAAAGCAGAAGATTCAATAAAAAATAAGTTAGTTTTACGTTTATGTATGTCATGAACATTATGGCAATGCATATCTACATGTTTCTTGTAGAGAATGTATTTTTCTGACTTTTGATATTTAAATGATACGTGCAAGAATCTGTGTTTACATCGTGTAAAACAGGTAACACTAGAAGCGGCAAAATATTTCGAATTCTCACACTTCGTTATGATCAAAAAGATATATTACAGTGAAGTCGAATCATCAGATATTAGTCTACGGGGGATATTTGTTAAAAGGTCGACCATTACCTCTTTTATCCAGGTATTATATATAGAATACGAACTAAGAACTTTAAAAATAAAGATACAACTACTATGATATAATCTAATATAGATACGCATTATTGAATTAATAATTGATTTTCAATTCCATGGAAAATCTACCCTGATAGTAAATATGAATAACAGCGGTTCCTTTTTCACATTTTAGGATCTAACAGTCCTTAATATTTATTAAGTATTACTAGCTAGTTAAAAATCAATCAATCAGTTCAACATAATTGATAAAAATACACCGTGTTACTATTGCTGTAAGTTTTAATGACGTTTTACATAATGACAAATTTAATAATTACTTAAAACATGTTACATGTCAATGAGAAATTTCCTGAGACACAACTTGTTAAATTACTAGTGGTCAGATGCGTGAAGACCAGTCACGCGATATTGATATAAGCAATCGTGCAACGATTAAACGATTGTACTACAACGTCATTGTTTCAAATATGATAATAATGTATCCTTATTTTTATTTTTAATAAAAGGTAAAATCCAGTGCTTATGGCTTAATCTGAAAGGCAACAATTAGTTTTAAAATGTTGAAAAATAATCATATACACTAAAATGTTTATTGGATTATTGCGTGAAAGATTATATGAAAAGCTACGAAAATTTATGATAGCCAAATTTCTAATGTAGCAGTAGGCATAATTGTCACCCAAGATAATCTCCATTAAAATATCGTGGACAACATCGTCTATGGGTTGCTTTGGAGACTAAGTTCTTCAATGATACAACACAACGATACAATGATACAATACTAAGTTTTTCATGATACAATACAACTAAGTTCTTCAATAATACAACACAACGCTGTCGTCTTATGAGAAACAATATACATTTGTATCCAGTCCAAGTACTTTATATTTCTTTACAGGTATTTTGATTCTATAGTCTATGATCCATAGTAAAGTAATCTTTGCGAATAAGTATTCAATAATCAATATTAAATCGCAGTAATAATAGGCGTGATTTTAAACTTTGAAGTTTGACTATAGGTTTGTACGGGGAATTAATATGTTTGAATTGTTCCAGCAGCTGTTTCTTGTATCGTAAAGCATGTAAAACGCATATTTTCTTGGGTACATGCTGGGTCAGACTAGAATGACAGGTTGCAAATACATATATAATAATAAAACTTGTTTGTTACAGATGTGAACGTATACACTGATATTGGTAAAATGGTAACTCGGTGCTTCATTTTGTACTCTACAATAGTTGTGTTACTGATAAAAAGTCTATACAGGTCTATTCAATAAACACACATTTACAATACAAAAGAAATAGCAATATTGAAAACAAGACAAAACACGCAGAATTAAACATATACATTCATAACATCAGGTGTCAAACACAATGTTAAAGACAAGATCAATTTCTATGACAGGAGTCATATTCGTAAATACTAACAAGATGTATCTATATGAAGTGTCAAGTGTTGCATTTATTGCATATCGACGCGTGAGTTGCTTTTCGACCTATTTATTTTGATTTATAATGTAGGCTTACAATTTTAAATTATCCTTACGTATGGTGTAGTGGTTCATCTATCACTATATCAAAACATATTTAAATACCATTTTTATAATGAAAAATATCAAGAAAACCGACCAACCAACTAGAGGAGAAAGTCAAGAGATAAACATATACAAAACAAAAACAGAAAGTAAGTAACCCGAACCCAATATACAACCATTGATGATCTCAACAGCTCCGGACGAGTAATCTGTGCCTGCCTCTAATTAGATACCCGTCTAGTTACACATTGTTATGTCAAGTCCTATATAGTTATTACATACGATGTAATGTATCATCTTTCCAGATCTACCAGTTAAATACGCCGATCAATGTAGGCCTTCTGCACCTTTAACGTGAATCGGGTTTTGTCGTCAAACATTTAAGACAAGCAGTTATGAAATGAATCTGTTATTTACTGTTTTAATTTCAGTTATACCTTAGGGCTTGCTATTTGAAGAAAGTCTAATTGAATTTCCTCAATCTTAACTTTTAAATCTATCCCAATATAGAATGGGTAATGTGTCAATGACAGCTCAGCAGGTGGAAAAGACCGTTTTGGATATATAAATTACATCTAAAAATGAAATATTTGTCATTAATGTTTTGATAGTGTAAGTAAATCAGGACACAGCTTTTGTTACATGTAATTTGTTGTTTCGTATTCAATTTTTATTATATTTTGTCTTCGTTCGATGAGAAAAATCATTAAGCTATTACTTATATGAGTGCACATACATACTTATATTATGCACCAAATGATATAAGCGATTCACATGATTCATTGGTTTGTTAGAATTTGTTTTTGTGTGTAGTTTAAGTTTATGTTGTTTGCTGAATATTTTGAAAAAAAATCTTAATTTTGCTATTTTATTTTATAGTAAGCATACATTTTAGACCAAATGTCACCAAGAAGAGATTTATTTATGATTTATTTAAGATATTGTTTATTTTATAAGTGCACTTTTAGCAACAATTAAATGTACTCACATGGGATTTCGTTCAAATATGACATCACGAAGTTTACATATTGTATACATTACTAAGTTCATGATTCAATACTTTGTCATATATCTTAAATACCGGTGTACATGTATATAATGTCTATATTTATCCGATGATTTACACAAATATGACAAAGGTAAAATGGAGATCGAATACAGTTATGAATTATCTTATATTCCTTCATCCACTTTGCTAATTTTTAAGGAGGTTTTGTTCAGTCTCACGAAAATCAATTATTGCTAAGCGGGATGTGTTCAATGTTGTTTTTATTTTGTATTTATTTTTATTATTTTAAGCAATTCAGTTTCGCAGATTTTTATGTTTATACCATAAATAATACATTATACAGAGGATCCTCGGCGGCTGAGTAATTAATCTTGTCAAGTTTTGATACCGGCGTGTCCGCACAAAGGTCGCAAGTTCCATCCTTGCTGTGGCAAGAGTCGGGTACTCTCGCTTCTTTTCCCAATTAAAACTGGATGCAATTAAAAAAAATGGCTTTAAATCCGATTCAAAACAAAACAAAATACAAAGATAATAATATAAAATAGCTTACAGAGGAGACTGTTTAAAAAGACATTATACAAATCAAAGTCTAAGACTCTGGCTAATTCGAGAACAACTAACAATGAAACAACTACAGCAAAGGTTCTGACTTGGTACAGTCATTTAAAAATAAATTGAAGGTTACAACATGTTTTATGGAATGCCAAGCGGCCGCTTCTATTTCTATAGTGTGCAAGTTGATATGGCAATGAACAAGATTGTGTATCATAAACCACTGGTCAGTGTAACCAATGACAATTACGTCACAATCCCTATCAACTGTAACCAATGACAATTACGGCACAATCCCTATCAACTGTAACCAATGACAATTACGGCACAATCCCTATCAACTGTAACCAATGACAATTACGGCACAATCCCTATCAACTGTAACCAATGACAATTACGTCACAATCCCTATCAACTGTAACCAATGACAATTACGGCACAATCCCTATCAACTGTAACCAATGACAATTACGTCACAATCCCTATCAACTGTAACCAATGACAATTACGGCACAATCCCTATCAACTGAACTCAAATCAAAATATTTCTGAAATCATTTCTGTACAAGATATTTACAGCTTTTATATCCGACTGAAAAAAATCCTCCGAAAATTACACATATGTTGTCGAGCAGAAAATATAGCAAACCTATTCTTCGTTGTAACATTACTAGCCTTTTGATTTTTAGTAGGAAAGTACGTATTGTTGTCTCCTAAAACTACATTTTTGTAGGCATATTTAGAATCGGCTTTATGTATAATTTCTTTAAAACGGAATTTTAGTTTATCTTGAGTCAAGATCATATTTAAAGTTGAAACATTAACATTTCAAATTGTTGAAATTTCAGATAGCGATCTTTATTTTAAATTGTTCAAAAGTTCTTTAGAAAATTTGTATAATCCACATATGATTGATATTACTTCGTGAATAAACAGTTAAAGTATTTGTAATGTCCTGTTTTCGTTGCAGACAATATCTTAGTCAGCCGTATTGCCAACGTTTTGGTAGAGTATATGACCAGGCTAATTACCATACCTGTTAAGGATTTTTATTTAATTTTGGAATCCATATTAAGTAATGAAAGTCTTTATACTTTTTATTGTCAGGAATATTCACAGAAGTAATAAAGAACCAGGAATTCATCTTTGTCAAATGTGGTATGTTTGTATATGTAATTTTAGTTGTTATAGTTTATGGATGATGTTGTTGTTGTACGAACAAAACAAATAACAAATTAACCTGAAGCTACGACAAGGAATCAGAACCTGGAGGACTAAAAATGAAGACTGCACAAACTCATCGCATTCTGGAGTGAACTCCAGGATTTAGAATGACAAGCGTCCTGCATCATTTACAAAGTAAAAACTCATCGCATTCTGGAGTGAACTCGAGGATTTAGAATGACAAGCGTCCTGCATCATTTACAAAGGAAAAACTCATCGCATTCTGGAGTGAACTCCAGGATTTAGAATGACAAGCGTCCTGCATCATTTACAAAGTAAAAACTCATCGCATTCTGGAGTGAACTCAAGGATTTAGAATGACAAGCGTCCTGCATCATTTACAAAGGAAAAACTCATCGCATTCTGGAGTGAACTCCAGGATTTAGAATGACAAGCGTCCTGCATTATTTACAAAGGAAAAGCTGTTACAGTTGAAGGTAGCGTAGAGTTCATTAGATTTGAATTCCATATAATCTCCGATCTTCATCTTACGAATGTGATTATATTATGAAAAAAATTAATTTAATCATTTTAAGATAAATCTAGTAAACTGTTTATCCATACCGCTTGCACTCCACAAAAATGCATGGTACAAATTCCTACTGACAGCTTTAGTGTACCTAGGCAATTTATCTTGCACGAGATGCACGTTGAATCAAAGCGAAATAATATATTTTATTATCTGTAATGGGGAAATAGTATGAGCACAATAGTGGCTTATGTTCAAAATGTGAAGATTACCTTTGGCTTATCAAGATAACGTAAACAAGTCAAGGTTAAAGAGTATATTAAATTGTAATACTGTACTATCCCGTGTCAGGTCAAACCCACTCTCTTATCGAATGGGTAATAGTGCTTTGTTTTTCCTTACCAAATAAAAGAAATGATATGTCCGAATTCAGTAAATTAGTACTCTTAGCCTGTGTAACAGGTGCTTGCAATTTTGTTTGCATACTAGAGCACAAAAAACCATATTAATCTTTGTTTTTCAAAATATAACAATTTAAACAAACAATGCATTATGTTTGTTTTTGTGTAATAAAATTCACGCATTATATTTGTCTAAAATATTGCACTAAAAGAAACTTAGTATTACACATGCAACATTCATACACGTTACGTAAGGCTTCAAGACTTTTTAACAAACCCTTTAGTGCGTTTACTGGAATAAATGAGACCTTATTTGCAAACTATATCTGGTAATTTTGGTGGATACAACAAAATGGCAATCTGAAGGTTACGGTATGTTAAGATCACCACTAACGAGTCTTGATGAGATGAAACGCATAGTAACTGATATAATAATGCACTCTCGGGCACAGAGAACATAACTGGTTCCCAGATATAACCTCTGCCACACGTCATTCCCCATTTACTGCGTGACTACATTTGTCGTCTTCTTGTAACGTTTGTAAACAAAGAATGACGTTTGTAAAATAATACAAGAGATCATTTTTATTTTTATATGGTCTACTTATGCACTTTTGATCAAGTTTTACATTGCAATTACTGGGTTTGTACGCGAAGCGTTTCCGCCATGTGAGATATCTCTCACAATGTCACCCAATGGTAAATCAGAGGTGATTGTGGTTGACGTAGGATACCCAGAATTCTGTGCGTGGAGATTGATAATAATGGTATGTTGATTAATTGTTTTCCAATCTCTGCCTTCGATGTCTCTACTGAAGGAATGTTATTCCGAAGGTTTCACTGATCCAGAAGTCACATTTTGATACTGACATTGATCTTTTCATTGGAATAATCATTGTTTAAATTTACTGCCATGAAATTAAGAAAAATGTTTGTTTTCATTTCTTAGTTTTTCTACCTTATCATTTGATTGCTTAGCCACAATTTGGCATTAATATTTGGATTTTTTGGTGAAACAAGGTGTTAACAATATATTTGGTTTGAGTGCCACTGGCAAGTCATAATTACACGAAACGTAGTTATATGCATAACTGTAATATCCTTGATGACAATTTTTTTTATATATCATTTCAGATCAGAACTTGTGCTTACTAGCTGCAAGATATTAAAGCTGAAAATTTACCTTTAATTCTTAGTAATGACGTAAATTCACGAAGGTATTATAAGGGTAAATTGTCTATTTAATCTAGTACTAGACTTGCCAAAAGTCCCTTTGAATTTTTTGCTGTTAGAGAGATACACCTTTATTATGAACATTTCCTATACCATCGGCATTTGTAAACATTTGTAGTAGGAAATGTTGATAATTAAGGTGTACCTCTCTAATAGCAAAAACTTTAAAGGGACTTGTGGCAAGTCTACCCTAGTATTGACATATTACTTTAATAATAATAAAAATATTTAAAGCACCGGATTCAGATTGTGGAAGACAGTTAGCAAAAGCCGTCCTGAATGTTTTATTTTATTCTGCACTTAATGGCGTATTTGTTTAACTAATATTTTGAAATTTTGATTTATGACAGATTGTAATAACGCGAAATCGGTCGAGGGCTATTAAGAAAGACGTCAAAGGGTACAGATTAAGGTAAACATTGCATTGTAAACAATAAAAACAGACGTAGTTCTTAAAAAATGCAAACAATTTGAAGGTAATAAATAAGCCTTGCATAATTGAATTAAGTTGCACACAACGGAAAACATTAACCTTTTATTTTTTTATAATTGATTTGTTGTTAGTGTTGTGCAGTGGTGTATTTTATCGCCTATGTCTAAGGGTATCATTTAATTTCCTTTAAACAACGCACCTATTTCGGTTCAAAATGGTTTCTGCGCCCATATGGTATTATTGTCATTGGATTTGTTGCAAGTTCATGTGAACGTATGCATATTTCTTTTTACCATGCGTATGTTTGAACGACTTCGACCATAGCTTCCAGTTTTTACTGAAGTAGAAACCGGATTATCTGTAAAATACACTAGCTTCAATAAAAAAAATCTTGTGTTACATTAAGAATAATTTTAGGCGCATTGTAGCAGTACAAAACAACATTCTCTATCAATATACTGTACCCTCCATCCTTTTCTAGTGGCAGTCCTGCAAACAGGTCATTCATTATTTCTCAGTCACGTTTGGGGGTTTTTTTAGCTCCGCCAGTCCGTAATACTATTCGCTGGTCATCAATCTATTTAGTGGCCTAGTGGTTAATGTAGTTAGTCCACTATTTATATAGTGCTTGTCAACAGTGAGGTTTTTGGTTCGGGTTTTATTGTGGGCAAAGTGTATTAGATTTCAATCACAATTAACCAGGATTTTCCTACAGCAGGTCCGGGGTTTTCTCTCGGTACTCAATAAAAAATGGACGCCATGATACAGCTTACAAAATTGCTGAAAGTGACGGTAAACATTATTTAAACAAATAAACAAATAATCAATCAGTCAATAAAATTCATTAATAAACAACCCGGAAGTCTAAAATATATGTGTGTCAAGGTACAATGAACAAACCACTGACAGGTCTATTTCCCACGGCTAATATATATAATTAATGTTTAATATATCTATTATCAAAAAGTAACATGAATAACTTGTTACCGCTCATTAATCATATTTAGGTTAACAAACGAAGAAACTTACAACACACTACAAAATTATCAGTTGATCAAGAATTACCTAAACAGTAAATAGAGTCGTAGATAAACATAGATCAAAAGGTCTATGATCGCCAACAATAATGTAGAATAAACAACTAAAATATGTGCAACGGTGAACACACTAAAACAATGGGTTTGACTTCAGTTGCTCCGGAAAGGTAATCAGTTTGTGCGTATACAAGAGATACGAACTGCAGCGTCTGTCATCACTTACAGCTATTTTTCAGTTCTATCTTGGCGTTTCAGTTAACTGTTGAAAAAGCCGATGTACCTGGCTGGAGAAAACCTCCGACATAAGGCAGAAAAACGAGAAACCCTCAGTGTTGAGAAGCATGTGAGTAATAGTCGTAACTAACTAACGAGAAATCAATATAAAACATGTACTGACATAGCTATGTTAAAGGTTTTGGATGAGGTCAATTCCTAAGTACACGGTCCAGTGGCTACGTTATACGTTTTAATTTAAGTCAGTTGTTTTGTGGCTATGTATTGTAGATTGGCAGTAGTTTTTATTGAGGTCTGTATATGTTGCTCATGGATAGTATTTTTTTTTTTTTTGCATTTTTCACTGTCGACACTTTATTTCTTTCTGTATTTGTCGTATATGCCAGACATCAACTGATTCAGTATTCTGACATAATGTACATAATTTAAAATATATTTTGTGATTTTTTTTAAGGTTTTAAAACCGATGTCTAAATACAAGTTCGAACATTTTTAAGCTTTACAACATACGAGTATATTTTTCATGCACACACGTTTTTGTTTCATCAAAGATTTAGCAAATTTTTAAGTTTTCGTTGAAGCTTATATCAAAACATCTGAATTAAAGAATAAACATAAATAAGAAGTACACATGAAATGTGTTGTTTACAAGGATTGAGTTTGTGTGTATTTGAATCTAAAATTCATAAACAAAATTTTTTCAACAAAATTACAAAAATATTGTAGATATTAGCCAAATTTAATGTATAGGAAAACTAAAGTTTACATAGAATAACAATCCGTTTACGTATAGCGTATGTTAAGAAGGGTAATGACGATTCATCGTAAAACATATAGAATCCCGAAATCGTTAATTATCGTTAACTTTTACCATTAAAATACCGTATTTATCGGTATTTTCTTCCGCATTCGCAAAAATCTATTTCTTAAATTCACACAATCGGATCATCTCGCCGAGACCATGTGATGTAATGGGGCCATTACGAAAACACAAATTACTTAATTCTTTCAATAACCAACTTACCATAGAAATAATATCTTTTCATATTATCATGTTTTTGCTGTTTTCCAAGGCAAGTAAACAAAAGTGCAAAGGAGTCAAAACCCGATCAATTAAGTGTGGTTTGAAAATTATTCATATTTGTTGGCTATTTGTAATAAAAAAGACAAATTTTGTAATTATTTATAAACTGTTGTTAAACAAGACTTCACTTAAACAAATAAAACATTAAATTTTAAATTTTTCGTGTGAACTTGATTTTTTATTTTAATAATGGCCCTGTAATGAAGCTTTAACTGAGTGGACTTTTAATACTTTTATAATGAACATGCATATTTACCATAATAACACTCTGTTTGCTTTTCAATTCGTAATAAAAGCGTAAAATGAGTGGTTAAGGTAGTCAGTTACAGCCATAATGCCGGCAGGGTGTGGTCGACTCCAACCATTATTTACAAGAATTGTTAATTTTCCCGAGGAATGTCGGGGGTCTACACTCGGTATTCCGCCCCCCCCCCCGCCCCCAAGAAAAAACAAATTTTTGGTAAAATTGTTTTTTCCTCTGTTTAAAGAAAGAATAAAAGCGCATAACTGAATATTGTATAAGATAATACTTATAATATAATTATAATTATAATTATAATAATGATCGACTTCGTGTACCTTGTTTAATATCTAAAAATGATATTAATAATCAGAGTTTTGATAAACAAAAATATTTCAAATATTAGCCAAATTTTAATGAATCGGTAAATTGAAGTTAATATACAATTATTTTACGTTTAACGTATTTTATGAAGCCTGTGTACAATATATCAGTCAATCTATTCATATATTTAATGGAAATAAACCACTGTAATTGACATTAAATGATGTTGTGGGAAAATAAGCGTCCGGTTGAGCACATGTTTTTCTAAGTAAAATCAATTCACAGTAAAACAAATGTGGACCCACAAAAAATTTAATTATTAACTTTCAAATATCGTATTAGTTGGAAGTTTAGACTGTGTACATATATATGTTATAAAATCACACAAAACCTCTTGCGGCAATACACGCATCTCAAGTGTTTTGATGTCTAATTTCGACGCTCTCAAACGGGGTGTTAATTATTTTTAACCCTGCGTGTCTCACGGTTTAACAGATAAATATCGGCACGATGTACTTTACACAGAGGAGTCTTGGCGTGGAGTCATTGAGTGGAGTATTGAGAGAAATTTCGAGTCAATGTTGGAGTAGAAATTTAAGATCATTTTTTGGAGTAAATATTTTTGGAAAGACAAATGATATAAAGTTCAGTAATCTTAATATATACAACAACTCAGTCATCGCATATCATCTGTCAATAAAATGTTCTGATTAATTAACACACCTTATACGAGTGGTCAGGGCGATTTCTTGTACATAACTTAACGTAACATAATATTTAAATTTATAGAAATAATTGCACTCTAAACATCGACTACAAATTATCACTCCAAAATTAGCTCCAGACACCACTGTACGATTCCACAGCAATATTCCAATCTGTAGTATATATGGTGCCTAAAATATCTTCTAAGGCATCAGCCTAAAGAGCCAAACAAAGTATCTCAACTAAGGTGAAGTAATGTGGCAATTTTGAAAGAACTAAAATAATATTAATAAAAAACAAGCACGTTGTTCAAAATACTGAAATTTGTTTTATTGTTGAATCACATGACTAAATGGATGGTTATATCGATGCTCTCAGAATCTGCTACCACTGTGTCGATACAGGGCGTTTAGAACCCATTCAACTAATAAAAATATTAACGGGACAATTGCAACAGAGGAAGTTATTTTCCAACAAAGGAAAACATGTTTTGTCTCCTATTCTTCAGGATAAAAAGTCCCTCTAATAACAGTTTGCTTAATGTTTACCCAAGCCAGTCAACATAAGCATGGCAGTAGATTACAAAACGATACTTAAATAGAATGATCGTTGATATTTAGCTGCTTTGCTGAAATATGTCGATCAGGTAAATATTTGTGTGTCTATTTTTATCGTCATCGTTGCATGCAATTTGGAAAGTGGAATTTTCCAAGTGTCATCCACACAAGGTTTGGTTCATTTGGCCTACAGCTACCTTAATTTTTTTATTAATTATATTTGGCAAATAAACATAATATCTCATTTTTGGAAACCTTGGAAAACTTTCTTTGTCAACAGAATACAAATAAAATTTTAGCTTGTTTTCTAAGCAATATTGCAGATTAAACCTATTAAGAAACCATGGCCAAAGATAATTAATGGAGGTGATGAAAACGCATTCAGTGGTAGAAGCTTTTTTTATGTTTTATCGAAATCGGCATAATTGTATTTCATAATCTGCAAAAAATATAGGAAAAAAACTGTTTTTTGGAAAAATATGTTTCACATTTGATATTAACTAGAAAGTGGATATATGAATGGATAAGTAACGAGATACAATTTTTCTTTCCGCAAAGTTTTTGTTTCGGCTGCAATGCGTCTACTCTTTTTCGACATCTACAAAATTGGTCTTTAACGTGTATGAGGCGTGGCTATTATACAACAGGTTTATTTTAAAATATTTAAACGGCCTTGGTTGTTATCTTACCTCTATAGTTAACACACTAGTTTCATTTCAAACAGTCGACAGATTTTAAGGAAAGTCTATGACAAATGGTCTACAAAACCAAATATGTTAAAAGTTCTTATGCATTCAATTTTAACAAGTGTTAAAGTGCAGAGAGCTTAAACTTAAACTATAACATCAGGTTAGGTAAAAAGGTTTCAACAAAAGAAAAGGTAAATAACAAGATAATAGTCCAAGGGTCATTTGTACCGTTAGCTTAAACAATTATTTCAGAGTAGAAGTTTTATTTTCATTATGTTCTGTTGAAATCAACATAATTATAATATTTTTTTCAAAATCTGCAGAAAAATACATTTTTGTTTTACAAAACTTTAGGTGCTCTTGACATTATCATAGATAAATAGAATGGATAAAGCATTTTGATTATTTATTTATTTAAACATTAAAATATTTGCTATGTAAGCATCTAATCTCTTTATATTTTCTTTTGTAGAACATTTTTTTTTACAATTTTCCCTTAATATCTGTCAATTGTTTGAAATAAAATTTTCTCTAATTAGACTTAATATATTGTGTCGATTTCAGGGTGTGCTACGAAACCAAATATATGAAAAGGTCGAATGTATTCAATTTGAAAGGCGATAAAATGCTGAGCGCTTAAATTGAACTATAAAGTCGGGATCACTAAATAAATGTCAACAAAAGAAAAGGTAAATAATAAGATAATAATCATGAAATTAAACTCTGACGGAATACATAAAGTTGTTAAATTGACAGGTATTAAGGAAATCGTAACAACGCACGTGTGATCAAGGATACCGGATGTTTACATCGAAAAGTGATTTAATATATACCGTGTCCTATTTGTTATCAATTTTACCAAATCAAATCTCTTTTTACGACCTTTCTGAAATAAAATACGGAATAAAGAAAAAACATAAACAGATAATAAATTTAAAAATTAAATCTCTTTGAAAATCTGGTATTTTCTAACTGTGACGCAGATCCCTGTAAATACTTTTCAAAGTGTGTTTGCAAGTGTGACAGTGTAGTTTTTAAAAAGTTTAAATAAATATAAATCAACCTATATTTTTGTTATTTGTATTAACAATACTTGTTTATAACATAGCATCGATCTCTTTACCTCTGGCCCATGCTGGAAGGGTTCCAAGTGTTCCCAGGTAGAGGATATGCTAAGCCTTCTCGTGTCAAAATACGGAAAACATGACCGCGGATTATATTGGGTGTCATGTTGTCAGTGTGTGTTGTGAGAGTGTCACGCTCTTGCACGATAAAACCTCTTTGGAAGATTTAGAAATAAATAAGCTCATTGTAGACCGCCACAAAAGGTTATATCCTCGTCCCTTCCTAATACTCCATGCTTTTCTAGTGGCATTCAAAATAAATTGTTATCGTGTTGGTACATCCCTTTTCTTCTTTAAACTTGTTTTTGTTCTGAATATAGATATAAAGTGCTCGTCAACGGAAATCAAGCTATCAATCAATCAGTCAACTTTTACTTTAGACATCGGCACAATTTTGCTACAATTCGACACCATCTGATCAGTTGGTCGTATGGTCTTATGGTTTTAATAAAAACGTTTCAATTTATCTTTAATTTTGAGAAAAAATTCTATTACATTGCATAAAAAGTAAAAGATAACATTTCAATGCAGCAGATATGACTTAGAATTCACTCAATGTATTAACATCTACTTCTACTTGTATGTGCACCATCAAATATCGCTTTATTATGATCTTCTTTTCTATATATTATTCTTATTAGCTTCATTCAATATGCACAAATGCGTAATTGAATGTTTGTAAAAAATATTGTGGATTTCAGTGTGTGATGGGTGGCGCATGAATCCGCACCTAGTATAACTATATATTGAACGGTTTTATAACGAAATTTACTCCACTGATTTTAATTAAACAATTAATAAAAATGACCTGCTTTTATAGAAGCAATTTTATTTCTTTACTAAGGAGTCAATACACTTGCTTTTATTTGTAAAATCACAAAAACGCACAAATGTAATATGACTATATCACGTCTGCAGTATATATTGTAAGCAATTTTATACAGGAAATACTATTTTTATATACATTTTTCAGACTTTTCCATATTAAAAATATTTTCAAACTTATAATAATGATAAATTGGTAGATAAACGAGCGTTTTAATCGATTCCCTACCAATCATAGGTATTTTACAGTCTGTGACACACATGCAAAATGAATTGTGATTAATAAAATTATTTTTAAAATGTTCTATCTTTCGAAGCAATTTTGTTTTTAACTCAGGAGTCATTATACTTTGTTTCTAAAATGACAAAAACACCATATTCTATATATTTATGACAATACCGCAAATATAAATATCAAAATGATCTTCTTTTTGATCAGGAATATATTTTAATCAAGTTAATACAAAAATTAAAATTTTAATTGCAATATATTTTTTATCGATGTTTCCGCATAAAAATCTATTTTAAAACTATTAACTATGATAGAATAGTGGTAAAAACGAGCGTTTTGATTGTTTCCGCACGAATAATACGTATTTTACGGTAGGTGACATGCATACAAAATGGACTAGCAGAATTTTACTTTAAAATAATACAAAAATACACTGTGTCTATTAAAGCTATTTTTTTGTTTACTTATTAGTCAATATACTTTCTTTTATTTCGAGATAAGCACTAAATCCCATATATTTTATAACAAAATTACATCTGCAATATATATTATATTCAAAATGAAATTCTCTTTGATCAGGAATTTATTGTAAGCACGTTTCCGTATAAAAATCTATTTTCAAACTTTAAATATGATAGATTAGTGCAAAAGGAACGTTTTAATGTTTGATTACCCACGAAGTATATTGAAGAAGTTGACATACACAACGGACAGAATTTTAATGCATACAGTTCATTAAAAAAAATTACTAAAGACCCAATATACTTTTTTGTCTAAAATGGCAAAACAATAAAACCCCATTTATATTTATAGCAATATTGGGGATGCAATCTCCAACATATTTTTTTCAAAGGGAATTATTTCTATAATGTATTTTAAGTAATATTGTTCAGGAAATACAATTTTAATATACATTCACTGATGTTTCCGTTAAAAAAATATTTGGAAACTTCTAATTATGATAGATTAGTGGTTAAGACGTATGTTTTAATTGATTTCCCATGAGTTATAAGTATTTAATGGTAGGAGACATACATGAATAAATCGCTTGTCAATTAGTATCAAATTTATTACACATTAAAGTTGAAGTGAAACATATTTTCTCCTATAATTGGTTGATAGATAGAATACTTCCTCGACACTTAGCGGGCAGTATTTCATCTATATTAAGGACAGAACAAATTAACAAATAAAAAATTCACTTCGAATTCGGAAAATGGGTTGGACCATTTAAGAACAAATTCGAAAATATATTGAAATTTTTGTGTTTTTGAAGCTTTACAATACGACTTTCTCGAAATCTACAAATGGAGTGCAATGAGTGTGGAACTCTAGAAAAATAATACCCACTAGGGCCCAAAGTCAGCTTTTACGTAGTTAATAATAAGTGATCAAATCTGCCACATTTTAACACCAATTATTCACTGAAAATGGGCGTTAAATCCTTATAATTCTTTGAAATATTTTGTCTGAATTTTGTTTTTAGAGTCTCATTTGAATGTAAAAGCGGGATTTCCTTTTCCCTGAAGAATATAATACAGAAGAAACAATTAGTTCCGTCAACATTGTTTATCTAAAATGAACACCTTTATGATCCACCATGCAACATCGTTCATCGAAATCTGAACACCTTTAGTTCTTATAATATCGTTCTTCGAAAAATAAACATCTTTAAAATTTGCTAACTATCCAATAAAATGATCGTATTTTAAAAGTATAAGCATTAACAAATAATGTTTTACTCCACATTGCCTAACTGCAAGTGCCTGGATAATTGAAACTTTGCTCGAAGCAGAAGAAAATTATCATGATCATCTTTTATACTTTTATTTTGTTGGTAAATCAGCTGGTAATTTTCACATTAGGTAATCAGAAAAACATAATATATCACTTTTATAATGATTAAATCATAAACTAAGATATAATATATGTAGTCGATGGTAAAGCAAGAATACTAGATTCGATGGTATAGTGTAAACTACATTCAATGAATGCTACAAACGTTTAAAAGTCAAATTCACATGCGCTTATTGTCGACTAAGATTGAACACGTGTTTATTGACAGATAGAGCACGTGTTTATTTTGTAAATAAACTGATTTATTAAATTTAGATTATCGGTGTTTGATAACTTAACTGATACACATACAGAAAGTAATATAAATACAGCTAAATTAATCTTTCAATAAAGAACATAACACATCGGAAAAGTAACACAAATAACAGAAAGATCGAAAAACGTTTTAACATTTTGGCTTCAATTTTATTCGCACACGCTACGAATGAGGAGAGAAATTATCGTTAGAACCTCGGTAGATGTTTTTGTTTGTTTGTTTGATGGTGTTTTACGCCACTTTCAGCAATTTTTCAGCTATATCATGGCGTCCAGTTTTTATTGGGGGAGGAAGCCGGAGTACCCGGAGAAAAACCCCGACCTGCGGTAGGAAAACTGGCAATCCTTGTCAATTAAGATTGGAGTGGAGTACACCCTGCCTGCAGTGAGAATCGAACCCGCAATCTCAGTGTTGACAGACCACGTGATCAATAGTAGATTAACTACCTTGACCACTCGGCCACCTCGGTAGACAATAGCTTTTAACTGTTTTTAAATCTTGATAATATCTGACAATGTAAGTATATATTGTATAAGTACATGTTGTACGTCAGTAGCCGTTCGGAAGTTAACAATCGGAAATTGACAATCCTGGATGCACTTTGTTTGGCATAGTATCTCCATTTTACAATTTTTTGGCCGTCATACAGTTACAAAGTCCCATAAAGAAAATGTGTCATGATATCTACACATGAAAGATTTCGAACAGAGTAGTCTTATAAAATGTCAAAATTATTCGACCCATCCATTTTTTTTTTCATTTTTTTGTGGCAGTCAACTTTTGATCGATCTATTTAAGCTTGATTAACAACTACCATTCGCATTATGTTTGCATTTCCTATCTTGTTCACGTCCTACTCCTAGCAATCGCATTGTTAGATGTCAATCAATCAATAAATCACCAAGTCAATCAATCAATCAATAAATTTATCCGGCTTTCAGACAGTAGAGATTTATGCTTTATGCACTCAAGTCAATTTATCAGTTAAACTAATATTACATTGTTTGTGTTAGAATTCTTTTATTGCCAGGTATATATGGGAAATAGAGTTATAGAAACATCTTAATTACTGCATACAAACATAAGGAAAAAAATATCACAAACGTTAGAGACATACCCTTTTTTGTTTTTATATGTTTCAAATCAGGATACATATACAGAAATAATTTACTGAGTAACACCCCTCTAAAAACCGGTGTGGGGTGTGGATGTGATTCCAGGTGCTCCGGAAGGACAAGCAACTCTTGCTCTGCGTTTTCGCGACATGTCTCTCTCAAGTTGAGATTCGAAACTTGTACCGGTACCGATACGTCAAACGTGTATTTTTTTCTTCTACGTCATCAGGACTGGTGTGTCACGTGATTTTGTGAGACGTACAACTTTGTCACAAAATTCTACAATGCAGTTTACAAGTGGATCTAGCGCGTGTAGTTTTCTTTACATAAAGCAGCTTTCTTATTAATGTTGAGTTCTATATTGATTAAGGTTAGGATATGCTGCATCATTTTTCTTGAAAATTTTATTTGTTAGGTCTTTGTAAAACCCGACGAAATGTATTTTTAACCTCTGAAAAAGCTGAAAAACAAAAATGGCAACGGTTTTTTTTCAGATTTGGCGCTAATATAAAAATCATAATATATGCTTCATATAAATGACTGACCAATCTATTTCAGTCAATTTAGTTGTTTCAATTCAATTTTGATTTTACTTTTGGTGCCTTATATATTAATACACGTACAAGTGAAAAGAAATCTCAACAAAAATAACTACAAGTAAACCGGTATACGTGTACGAGTAGCTACGTGTACGAGTAGCTACGCGTACCAGTACAAGTTACTGATCTCAACCTCTCAAAGTATTGTGCTACATTTATCCATTGTTATTGATTATTAATACAAAGTTTGTTTTATGTTAAGTTTTAGTACGATTACCTTTTACTTTCCAAGAAAAAAGTTTTAGTAGATTTCAATGATTGGCATAGTCGGCACGTTAATTTAAAGTACAAGTTTCGGATCTCAACCTCTCAACTATTCATAAAATTCATAATACCTCAAGCCTTGACCGTGTTATACTGATCTTACCGTGTTTTACTTGTCGCTATGAAAGGTATGTTATTAACTAAACGGTTATTGTCATAAAAGCTGAAAATACTTGTGAACGTCTTTTGCAAAAGCGTTAACTAAAAATATTACGACAACGAAAATATTCCTCTGTAAATTGTGTGGATCGACACTCCGTAGTGATCAACCAATTCATAGTATTGACCATGAAGCTTCCGTACATAATACTGTAATCTGCCATAAATCCCATGTTAAGCAGTTGTGTCGTCAGCAGCAATCTTCTGTTTTAAAAATCTATATATTATATACCGTCTCTGGTATGATATAAATTCTACAGACAGAGAAGGCTGTGGTAAGTTCACAGACTGATGTAAGTCACCTCGTTTGTCGTACAATTTTGATCTCAATCGGTTATTATGAGCGAAGATTAGATGATATTTTCAAATGGGCGTTTAGTGAAAGACGATTGGTTTGCAACTCGGAGCTGATCAATTGAAATAATAAAATACCGAACACCGATGAAACCGATAAATCGGCCAACTCCAGAACAAACAACCAAAAATATAGTAACTACAGCAATGGTCCTGACTTGGTACATGCTTTTCAATAGTATTGACGGGTTAAACCAGGTTTTATGACATGCCAAACCTTCCGCTTCCATTACTGTAGTATGTGAGTTGGTTAGTTACTAAGATACAATTACAAAGGCTCCTTTTGCACGAGGCGTCTATAAATTCAGCCCTCGTTTACATTGACATTTTAGCTCCTTCAATGCTCTAACACATTCTGAGATAATCTTCGCAAGGGCCTTTATCATAAAAAAACTGCTTAAAGCTGCACATTTTAAGCAAAAACTACTTTTTTCTAGGTCATCGTTATAGTAAATGTTTCTATTGTCCTTAGTCATACCAGATTTGTTAAATTTATACCTTAGCCTTCCCTAATTAACAAGTTGCATCTTTCTTTCAATTTAATTCAATGCAATGTTTGACGATTGCACGATATTTCAATTTGTCAAAGTTTATCTCATAATGATTTTAGTAAATGTTATTTATTTTCATAAATTATATTAATAAGCATATCCTTTGATACACGGATGATAACATAATTGGAATAAAATTGACCACTGTAAACAATTAAATAAAATGTCACCAAAGATATCCAGTTTGTGTAGGAAATATTGAACAACGCAATTTTACCATAATAGGTATCATCTTTAAATACATACAAAAAAGGTGTCATCATCACGAACCTGTTAAAGATTTAACACACGAAAAACCCGGTTTAAAGAGTAAAATATTAGCACAATAGTTAGCACCTTCGATGTTGTTTAACTTGATGACCATTTAAACACACCCATCATTTATTCCTAGTATCAATTATGTTAAAGCATTTTAGAAAGTTTTCTGAAAACAGAATGGCACATAACACATAATATAATTTACATTTTGACAACTCATAAAAATATTGCATATAAGCACATGGGGATTTGCAATAAAAATTACGCAATACTTTATAACTTTATAATTTCATTTACGCAGTGCAGAAGGGAAGTTTTGATAATGACGGTAGATAAGTTTTATAAGCAAAATAGCAAGGAATCTGACCACACAACAAGAGCTAAAAGGCAAAAGTTTATTAAAGATAAAAAGATTGTGAAATTTAGAACGCTCAGGCGCTCAAACCAAAATATTGCAAGACACGACTATTAGACAAGATAACAATGTTGAGCTCAGCGTCCCTATCTTACCCCTTGCCAAAAATGGCCGAGAGATGTTCTGACTGCTAAAATGTAACCCCTCTGCTATGGAGGTTTGTATCATGCAACAAACGTGGTACTCTTCAAGCATGTTACCCACCATGGTCCGCAATCAGGTATGCGCTGAGCAACACTGTGAACTGAGCCCAGTGAACCCCTTGCAGAACCTAGTAATCAAAAAGTAATTCACAATTAACACACTAAAAGAACATGATCCGACAACAAACGATAATTCCTTAACTGGAAATATTTTAAGTAATAGTAAAGGTTATAAACATTCAAAAAGCTTTGGAATTCTGATTTGGGATTTATGTATATGTAAAATGTCACAACTTCGTTGACTGAAAGAAGATGGCAAAATTCATCTTAATCTTCATAGCATCTTTCTATATTTTCCATGGAGTGAAATGAACATATAGGAATCCTAAAAAGCACTTAAAATTTTTCTTTGCATTTGTGAGCAAATTAGTCATCATTAAATCTTGAGAGCACCTGATTTAACTCATGTGTTTTAAAATTAGTATCCTTTATATTGTGAATCCATGCATTATTCATGAAACTTGATATTAGTTATCTAAATCAAAACCAATGATTTTACGAATTAAATACGAAACAGACTTCAAAATGTTGTGTCTTTTATTTCAAGCTCATTTACAATCCAGACGTTCACCACAATTTCCATTGTCCAACGATATTACATCAGGTTTATCTTCCTACTGTCTTCAAAACCATTAAACACAAAAAACAATACACATACTGCACTTACTTACGTACCACCGTTTAATGTCAAACAAGACCAACACACAAAAACATTTTATCGGGTAAAGATCAAGCATTTTGATGATTTAATTTTCGGGTGTTCCTATTAAAATAAAAGTGGAATCGATCGAAGTATGTTTTTTTCGGTAGCTTGAACCTAATACAGGTAGATGTACCTTCCATGGTCTTAATTGCAGCAATAATGCATCAATTTCTTCAAAGATAAAAAAAAAACAGCGCATACAGTCAAAACAAGTCTTTCATGCTATTACATAACATGGAAATACAAAATTATTTAGTTTACGATGTTTTGATTTTATTATTCACATCTGAAGAACGATGATTCTAGAGTAACCAATTTCACTGTCTGTAGCCGATTTGTAACAGAGGTTTTAATCAATGTTCATATGTTGGCTTTTGTATTTTGATGATCCTGCTATATATTGTGCTTAAAGTGAAGGTAATGTGTAGGTGAATTGTGATATTGTCGATATTGCAACTTATGAAACAATAAACCTCCCTTCTTTTTGTTGTTAAACTACTCAATTATACTCTTTTCAAGGATTTACCTATATCTGATGTTAGTTCAACTATTTTATTTAGAATAATTTATGGAAATATGCATTGAATAATAAAAATCTGCATAAATATGTATACTTATTCATTTGTAAGGAACCTTTAAATTCTTATGTAAATGATAATTTATTTTGTAGTTTTCTTGTATTCAAGTAACGATTCATTTAATTTAGTAATTAAATAAATGGTTTGACAGTTCCCATGCACGAAATCAATGAAAAATGCATATTTCAAGAATTATAATATCAAATAATACTTGCAATTTTTGCAGAGACTTTAAGGCAATATGCCATCCAGTCAGTTCTTTCAGATCTTTATAACATATATACATGTTTAAACATCATTACGAAAAAATGATTGATTGATTGATTGTATTTTGCATTACGTCCAGCGAGCAATATTTCAGCTATATTCAGTTAGAACAAGTTAACAAACAATTAATCAACGGAAAAGGAGGTGGACGCAGGAAACAAAATTTTGACTGCCACTGGAGTATTGGGTAAGGGAAGGAAATTTAGCCTTTTGTAGTGGCTGCAATGAGCCTACACTTTCCGGGATCTATAAAAGGGGTCTTTATCGTGCAAAGAGCGTGGCAATCTCCCAAATGTCACCCACTAGTGACCACGGTCGGCGGTCAGGTTTTCTGTTTTATTACATGACAATACCGCAACAAGAGCGTTTCCCTTATCTGCTCACGGGGGCGCGCTGGGAACTCCACCAGTAAAGTCGCAGCCGGAATAATGTAAATGTTATCTCACTCGGAAAGCAATATATTCCATAATTAATCTGATTTTAATTCGTTTGTCGTGATGTTGCCTAATATGAATGAATAAATGAATGAATAAGAATTTGCCTTCAGATACGCACTTGTTAAATAAGTTCTCACAGGTTTTATTCGGACGTTTTGAATAACTTTCATGTCAACAATATTCTATTAATCTTGGTATCTTTGATTACTTTTTATGGTAGCATCTTATAATAGTCTAATACTATAAGCAAACACAAAACCGTCATCATGAACCTGTTCAACCAAGTCCGGTTTGTAAGGACATAATATTAGCACAATAGTTCACAACACCTTCAAAATAGTCGTCGATGTTGCACAATTTAATAACCTTTTAAAACACACCCGTAAAACAAGTAACAACCAGTATGTTAAAGACATGGAAGCTTTTCAAGTTCGCAGTACGACAGACGCGAGTTTTGTCTAATCAAGACTCACCAGTGTCGCCTAAACCTACAATATTGTAAGAACGAATAATAAAAGTGTTTGTGTATGATACTGGTAAAATATATTCATTAAATACATAATGCCGTGTACTGACCTAAAACACGTCATTTTGAATATTAATTTACACGATTATTGTCGACCCAGATTTAACAATTTCAAACCCGCATGTCCGAATATATGTTTAACGATCGTTAAAGATATTTTAACAAGTAAAACAGAAACCCCAACCAACATGGTAGAATGGTGTCATTTGATGTTAGATTAAATGTTACATTCATGGCATACTTCATGCAGGTAAAATAGTATCAAAATGATCAAGCGTATTTATAGTAGACTTGCTACAAGTGCCTTTGAATTTTTTTGCTTTTAGAGAGATACATCTTTTTATCAAATTTCCCATTACTATCCAAAAGGAAATGTTGATAATGGATAGTAAAAGAAATGTTAATAATAACGATGTATCTTTCTAATAGAAAAAAATTTCAAAGGAACTTATGGAATATATTTATAGTCGTATGCAAGGGACTCTTTTAGTGAAATTTGATTTCCACGACTAAATATAAATACAAACTATTGGTTCCAGATTTTGTAAGAAAGTGACTAGTAGAAGTCCTTCTTATAACATCATTATAGTGTTACTTTAATGAATACAAAGATTTGAAGGGACGGTTCATTTTTATTGCGTTCATTTCGCCTTTATCAAGAGAAAATCGCACTACGGTACGAACACTACAAAATTGGTCTTAATCGTGACACTCCCTAAACACGTTAACCGCTATTGTCTGTGGTCATGCTTTTCGAATTATAAACTACCAAACACATAGAAGGATGAACTTCCACGCTGTACCACCTTGAGACTTGCTGATTATCTTTGTAGGTCTACTTCCCAGTACCAAAAATATTAGATAATTAAGCATTAATTAGAAAATTATAAACGTGTTAGGCTGTTCTGTGTACCAAATCCTCTGATCCGGCAACAAATAAATACGATAATTATCTAGTTGTCGTTGAGTCATAGTAAACATCATTAACACTTAATGAATTTTGATAACGTGTCAATAATTAGATAATTAGAAAGCAATCGAACGAGTCATCTGAATAATCTTCGTATCTTTCATTAGCGAATATGAACCTAGAAATAGCTTGAAATGTGCATTTGAGGTTGTTCCTAAATTAATTTAAACTCGTCATCATTTTTTAAAAAATCTCCCATCCACCCGCTTTTTATATGTGTTTATTTTGTGTGTTCATTATTGTTTGCATCATCCTTCGGATTTCGAGCCCCCGAATTATCAACAGAACTTATTATATCAATTTAAAAAAGTTATATTTTGGGCATATTCAGCTTACTCTGTAGTCAATAAGGTCAAAGTAATTTTTCCCTTCGTTTTGGCGTCACAATGCATACCGTAAATTGAAGAACATTTTAGTTGAGGCAAAAATGTTTTAAAAGAAACAGACAAATTAACAAGTAATACATGTCCGAATAAGAAAGTATGATTTTGAATACCATTAACAGACACTTCGGGCCAGCATTGTATTTTTAATAAGTTTATTGATCACTGTTTTGAATGTTCTTTTTACATATACATTGTATATGTAAAAATATTCTCACTGCAGGCAGGGTGTACTGATGATGATTTAATAGCGTTAACAAATATTACTTTATCCGCGAAGAAACAAGTTAAAAACAACGTAACCAAGCGCAGTTATGAACTATTATAAAAATCAAAACGTTTAAAAATAATTTAGTGAAAAAGACAACTGTACAAAATAATTTGATATAAATAATAGTTAATATAATATAAACTGTTGTAGGATGTGTTAATTTCTATTACATACATATCGCTATTTAAGGATTAACTACAAAAAATATTTTCTCCATCGAGGGATAAGAAAATTTCCGTTTTGCACATTGTATAATCCGCGTAGCGGATTATATTAAATGTGCACAACGGAAATTTTGTTATCCCTCGATGGAGAAAATATTTTTTGTAGTTAATACTTATAAATAAATTCAAATAATAGAATAAACTCAACAATTTTATTTTTTAACTGGACATTTTTGAAAAATCAGATCAACACAAAAACTGTTATTTTCCCGTGGAGTAATATATGACGTCAAAGGGCGCGTGTCTCCATGACGATCAAATTTGTTTTCCATCCTCTGATAAAAAACATTTTTCAGCCAATCAAAAGTCAGTATTCTCGCAAAATTTATTTATTATCAGTAAACATCGCACTCAGACCAGTAAATACTGGATTTCAAGTACGTTATACGAGCACTGTTGGACCTTTATAAACAACTGTGGATACCAACAAAATTATACTCGTAAATTAAAAAAATAATTTGACGAATGAATCAAAACATGTTATTGGAGGGGGAGTCCAACAACATATGTTGGTCAACTAAAATGTCCAAACAACTCTCTTGATGCTCCATACACGAGTCACATTACGCATATTAAGGTATCCGGACCACAATTAACCACGTGGTCATAGTTGGTGTCGTGGATGTCCATTGCTTTTCAATGGAGCAGACTCGGTAATGTTCGGGAAGCATCGGAAATACTAATTAAGGTATCCGACCCATAATTCAAGTCACGGTTCAATTTCATTTTTCGACAAAGAAATACAGTTTTATTCAATCAAAGTATTGCCAATTAATGATACAAATAAAATATTTTGAGTCAATGTATACATTTCTGAGCAAAAAAAGTTAGTTACTCAAATAGTATTTCCGATGTTTGCCGGAAATTACCGAGGTCTGCTCCATTGAAATACAATGGACATCCGGGACATCAAATATGATCACGTGGTCAATTATGGTCCGGATACCTTAACGTTTTAAAACTCAAAACTACATTTGTTTTTTAACAGTGACTCAAAGTAAAACAGTAAATTTGTATCATTGGCATAAAATTAAACGGTAACTTCAATTAGGGGTCGTATAACTTAAAGTAAAGATATTTAAAAAAACGGTTTTAGACGGGTGATAGTCTAAGGGAGTTCGACATCAAACAAAAAATAAACAAAAGGCTTGATTACAGTGAGATAGTATCCATCTCTGTCGGCCCTGCTGACCTTAAGGTCAAATGTTATCAACCAAGGTATGCAACACATCGTTTTGATATTATCAACCGACATACCAAATACTATAAGCCTACATCAGAAGATAAAAAGATATAGCCCGGACACGATTCCTGTCGGACGGACGGACAAACCGAACACTATAGGGCGTCCGCCACTAAGGAGCGGGGGCCTAAAAATGTAGTTATTTTTTTTTTTTAATCGACCCGAAATAGGTTTCCCTGGCTTTTTCATAGGGTTAAAATTCCATGCTTTAAAATGGATAAACCAAATGAAATAAAAATATTTTGACAGAAACGTCAATAAATGCAAACATCGACTGAACTTTTCCGTTATTATCGAGATCAATGGCTCTGTTCCGCAAAAGCGAAACCCGGGAAATTCCGCATTAGTTCAGATAATTAGTATGACGGTACTTGCTTCAGCCACCTTAAGATGAAAGCACGTGTAAAGAAGACATTTTACCAAGGCAAGATTTGTTTGTTTGAATAATGTTTAACTCCAATTTAAGCAATTTTTCAGCTACATTATGGAGTCCAATATTATTGGGGGAGGAAGCCGATGTACCTGGAGAAAAACCCTGATCTTCGGTAGGAAAATGGACAATCCTTGTCAATTAAGATTGGATGTCGAGTGCGCCAGGCTAAAGTGAGACTCGAACCTGCATCCTCAGTTTTGACAGGCACGTGAGATCAATAGTAGACTAACTACCTTAACCATTCGGCCACCGGGACCATAACCACTCGGTCACCGGGCCCCTACAAAGACAAGACAAACTTTTAGTAACCTCAAAAACTTCATTCCGTACAAGAGGGTAGCTTTATAATAATATACAGTCCACACATTGATAACAAACAATTAAATCAATTGAAAAGTAAAGGAAATAGATTAGCAAATCCCGAAAGATTTAAGTAAATACAATGTTATTGAATTCGACCCCAATTAACTAAAGTTCTTATGAATGTTAGCATATTTATTGCCATTATTATGGAAATCTATATAAATAAAAAAAAATCGTTTAACTAAAAATACGATATCATATCGTGACTTACGTATTAAATCTGGTTTGAATATTTCAGCAAGTTGTCATCTATTTTATTGGACCAGTGTGTTTTATGGAGGGAATACAGAGTACCCTGAAAACCACCCGACCTGATGAAAAGAAAGTGTTTCAGTCCAAGAAAAAGTTTCGCGGTTGCAAAAATATGAATCTATTAAAGGAATCGATGTCATGATCTCAAAGAATAAATGTCCGGGAGTATGTAGAACACCAACAATCATGTTGTCAGTGCAAATTTCCAAAGCGAACTCAACAACAAGGTAGGGGGGTAGGAATTGTTTACTTTTGCGTTAGACTCCTTCGCTCACTTCGTTCGCGACAATACTTTTTTTTTCGTTTTCGTGGTGGAATTATGCCTAGTGAGATTGCGGGTTTGAATCTAAACTGCGTGCAGGGTGCGTTCGTTTCCAATCTTAATTGACAACGATTACCAGTTTCTTCTACCGAAGATAGGGCGTTTTGGCGGACGATCGATTATCAAGGACAAAATGTTCAAGCTAATTTACAACCAGACTTATGCATAATAGCTCATTCCTCAGTAATCACATGTCTTAAATACAGAACGTGTGTTTGTTTCTATCACGAAGGGAAGTGAACATCTTGAAATTGTATTGTTCTGCAGTTATTCAGGGTCATCTGCAAACACATAACTTGAAATAAAATAGGTTACTAGGATATATATTTATTAACTTCAGTAAAAAAAACACTCGACTTTATTGATGAGGAAATATTTCAAACAAAAGAGATATTTGAGTATGTGGTAATGATTGTGTCTGGCAAATTAGCAAATATGTATGTTGTACGTAACATTTTTGAAAGAAAGATGTAACCGTTTTATATCTTATTGCATTGAACTGTGTCAGTATAATAATTGACCTAGAAACCGCAAAAATGAAAATTTGTAACAATGAACAAAATATCCCAAAATATGTTATGTATCCTAAACGAAACCTTGAAACCACCTCTCAGAATTAATCAACCCCACCCGAACGATGTTGGTTAATTATTTCTACATTACACCGTGACACCCAAAATGGCTACCGGTTCAAGAGTACTTTTTTCTCGACCAAACAGGGAAACCAATTGTGTCCTTCGTGTTACTTTAATAAATGAGGACTCAAAATAATTAAAATTAAACAACTCCACCTTTGTGATGTGTTATGGACGTCATTGTTTGATAGTCGACCAACTATGTAGTCTTCTTGGCTTCTGGCATCCTGTGAAGACGTGACCAAATTGTACGAATTGCCAAGTCATACGGACAGTTCATTGTCACCCTTGCATAGTTTTATTCTAAACAGAAAAACATTTTTTTAAACAAACTTTTAGGTAAGCAACAGTGAGCAAATTATATCAAGGTGTAGTTGTGTTTCATCATGTCTACTGATATCATACTGGGTTTCCTTTTTAGGGGGAGATATCATCTCCACTCGGACACGCACGGTTGGAGAAAAAGATTGATGTTAAATGATATAGTGTGGATAAGTATTTCATTAGTGTATTGAAATTATAATTTTTCTTATTACAAATGAAAGGAAGATTAAAAAATTAAAGAATTTGAAAGAACATCGAGTCACACACAGTGAACAATAATACACCGTCATAGAAAATCGGAAAACATAAGAGCTAAGGTATAAAGTTAGAACTAGACCAAATATTTCGGCATAAAATGCCTTTGCGTGGTGTTCGAATTATCTGTTAATAATTTTCGTTATTACCCAAACGACAAATGATGGCTAATTTATCATGCAAGCATTCAATTTGTTTGGATTTTATCTCCAGAACCAAAATACCACTGTACCATCACAATTAACGATAGACTTAGTTGAATTTGATACATGTACATAGTAACGCCACTGTCATCAGTCTTGATCCATATCGGGGCCCGCATACATCTACCCTTGAATGCGGCCAACGTACCGTTGAACGAACACGCATAATTAAAGGTCCTTTTATGAAATTTACACTGTTGAATTATTTCCGATTCCCAAAGTTCCATATTTCTACAAAGATAATAATTGCCATTTCTCCTAAAATCTTACAAAAATGTAATTTTTTACTTGATTTTAAAATCCTACTGTGCATTTCACTGAAATATGAACGTCAGCAGACCAGCAGTGCTTTTCACCAAAAGTCGTGCGTGTAAAATAAATCGTATGTGCTGACGTCAAAATAGATTTCCCTTTCATCTTCCAACACTTATGATGGATTTTACACTTACGACTTTTTGTGAAATCAACTGCAGAAATCTATATTTAAGAATGTACCACCATATTTCAGACGACCACCCTGTGTTCTGTATATTTTCATCCTTTCTGGTTTTGTAATTACCTTCCTGTATGAAACAATAAACAATATAAAAGAACTGAGGAAATTAGTTATGTATCATTTGCAGCTACAATTAGAAAACATATGATCCGAGTGAGAAATAAGTGTGCATGGTTTTAACATAGAAAACTAAGATCATTGTAGCACATGGAAAATTAACCTAGGACTGCAATTGTTCATATTTCTCCATTATTTACTTGTTAGAATGAGGTTTTTCAGCAATTTTCCAGCGGATCTATGCGTCTAATTTTTGTTGTGAAGAAATTAGAAATCACTGATTAAACCCAGCGAATTTATGAGGAAAACTCGCCAATTCAGGTAGAACTACCATATTGC